>JAOEHX010099252.1:90571-101230 GCA_025448015.1 Bolborhynchus lineola | reverse complement strand
CTAGGTTTGAACCGCAGTGGCTCTTTGCTCAATCCACCAATTCCACTAGTACAGAAACCAAATGTAGCAGGAGTCCTAGGTATAGCAAAGGGCAAAGAAAAGCAAACCCCTGAACAGCAAGGTAATAAAGATGTCAATCTTTGGCATATGAATAGATGCATGTGACACGTTTCTGTATACAGACTTGTATTACACAGACTTGTGTTCTGTGCAATATCAGAGTCATTTTTTTGGCAACAAGGTGTGGATAAAAGGGGTGCTTGTTTGCTTTATAACCTGTTAGAGGTCATATTTAATTTTTGTAGATTCTCTTTGTTTTAATGGAGCAAAATCTCAAGGGGCTAGTAAAGCTGAGACTTGGGGTTCTGCTTCCTTTTTGCTTCCGAGAGTTTTCTTTTACCTTTTAGAGATCCTGGCTCAGGAAGCACTGGAAGATGGGGAAGGATGAGAGAATAAGATGTGGAGATGAGTTCTGAAATGGTTTTCTGCCAAGGTAGTATGTAAAACTCTTAAGAATTCTACCTTATGATTGTTTCAGTTTCTGTGGATGAAGACAAGACCTGGTACTCTATTTTCCCAATTGATAATGAAGAGTTAGTATATGGCCGTTGGGAAGACAATATCATCTGGGATGATCAGGCAATGGAAACCTACTTGGATCCCCCTGTCTTAACACTTGATCCAAATGATGAAAACATAATTCTAGGTATGTTTATGGCCTCCATAAATTTGGCTAAAACAGGAAAAGACAAGTGGAAGAAAGGCTTTATAGTCACAGTGTAATGGAGATAAAATGGACTGGGGCAATACTTAACTGCCTTTCTTTGTTCTAGCTTTTGAAGATGTTTTGCAAATAATCAAAGGCCACAGCAGAAGACCATGCTAGTAACTGGTGTCATATATACTTTCAGCTCCCAAGTTAAAAGCAGTAACAACAGAGTAGAACTTCTAATGCCCTGAAATTTAATTTTAACATGATTAATCTGAGCCTTGGTGTGTTTTAGAAGCAACTGAGTTAATTTTACTTGCATGCCTGTTGTTTTGAAGAGGGTAGGTGGGGAAGTAAACCGCTTGCTATTCTCAAACATGGCTTGTATTTGAAGCCTGAAGAAACGGACTCCTTGCGCCTCTTTCAGGCTATGGCAGTTGTGCATGGGAGCAGTGCCTTTGCATAATATCTGTTAGCATTTTTGTTGCTGCTACAAGCTTAGTCAGTATTCCTGAAGTTTGATTTGAATGTGTTCCCTGCTTGTGTTGCTGCAAGCTGGAAAGATTTTTACCTTCTTTGGACACTAAATTCACCACTTTTTCTTAGCTGTCTCTTTAGATTGTCAGTCTTCAAGCAGCCTTATGTAATTTAAGGATAAGCATATCTTTGTATGGCCTGGGTTGCATTTCCTTCCTCAGGAAAGTGGATCAGGTCTAAGAATTCCTGTATCTATTGATTGGAATGTTTTGGCATTAGCCAGCAACCTTGAAAATCACTCTTAACTTGAGCTTCTTAAAGACAGACTCATACTCCTACTCATACTCATTTGCAAGATTGAAATTTAAGAAAGAATGTGAAGGAAGGGACAAGGCAAACTGACAGATGACTGAAGCACTGAGCATATATATGTATATATATGTATATTAGTGTTTACCAAGCCCATGTCACTAGGCCCTGAATCTTGGGTGAAAACTGTACTTAGAAAGTCCACGCTTCACAAATTGCTAACTTGAAATTCATGCTACTTTCTTGGAATTTCTCAGGAATCTCTTCTGGGTTCAACTCCATATTTTTGGATTCAGACTCACTTTCGTGTTTTATAGGTGTGGGGGAGAAAAGGATTATTATGACGCGTAGTTGAGAAGCAGCGTTGGCACTCCTGTTGCCATGGCTCTCAACTCTAGAATAACTTTGGCAGATCTGTTGGCTATTTCTTGTACTTTTAATGATTAGTTTATTAGTAAACTTTGTGTTGAGCAGTGGATAGCCTAACTGATCCCCGCAATAGTCTCTTCCCACTCAAGTCTACCCACTGCTGAAGAAGGTAAGGTAGAGATTTAAGCATGGAACTTTTCTGTGTTTGTTGAGCTTGTTTCATATTAACCAGTATGGAGGAAAAGAAGGAGGAGTGCAGGAGGGCAGTCAACTTGGAAACTGAACATGAAGGCAAAAATGTCTGGATCAAGCTGCAGCTCAGGAGGAGGTTGTGGGAAATAACAAATCCATGTTTTCTATACCCCAGGGCAAGTACCCTGCAGTGTGATTGCTTGTGTTTTCAGAAATTCCTGATGAAAAGGAAGAAATGACTTCGAGCTCTCCATCCAAGGAGAACAAGAAAGAATCTTCTCTAAAGAAGAGTCGAATCCTGTTGGGAAAAACAGGTGTCATTAAGGAAGAACCACAGCAGGTCAGCATAAGCTTTAGCACTTTGCAGGTTGGGAATGATGTGGAAGGGATAATTTTTTTCTTTCTGACGTGTCTTCCTCTGTGTTTCAAAATTGAATTAGAACATGTCTCAGCCAGAGGTGAAAGATCCCTGGAACCTGTCCAACGATGAGTTTTACTACCCCAAACAGCAGGGCCTTCGAGGAACTTTCGGGGGCAACATCATTCAGGTAGTCATAGTAGTGTTCGCTATAGAGTGAGAAATAGTATGTCTCGATAGGAGGTTTCTAGCTGAGAGTGTGACTTAAGATCTGTAGAAAACCAGAATTTAGATGACAGCAGGTCAGTTAAGTATTCATGAGATTTTTAATATTGTTTAACCAAAAGATTAAGGCGTTTGAACTAACTTTTCTTGATTGCCCCATCAGACTGAGGTTTAGGTGCTAGGTCGTGCTGTGTCATACTTGCCATGCATTTGTGTTGTCTGTCTTTTTGGAGTGCTCTTTTTTCTGAAACAGTAGTAGGAGGGCGGAATGTGGTGCAAAGATTCAAGAAGTGAAGCTGTACATCTGCTACTAGTGGTGTTTTTAATCTGGATATTATAAAAATGATTTAGATAATGATGAATTTGAAGCACTGCTCACTAGCCTTGGCTGAAGATGTAGTATTTTTTCCTCCTTCAATGTGATATTAAATGCCCCCTTCTAAAACCTCATCTGATTCCAGCCTCTTCTTTAATAGGAAAAAATTCTGTAATTCTAAATGCACTTCTTTCCAACTGGTAGGGATAACTCCTTTGCATGCTTCTAGTCAAATAAAAAATCCTCTCTTTGGGTATCTTTTAAAATAGTAAAAATATTGTTGTCTCTGTCCGGAAAGGAAAGATTTCTGTATGGGCTAATCACTTTCTGTCAAAAGGTGACATGATACGTGAATCTCAATGCACTAGTGTCACTGCTAGCAGACTTAAAAATATTATCAAGTTCTGTCATATAAGGGTTAGTAGGATGATCTGGGTTTTGAGATGATAGTTCTCATTCTTACTGCACATTTTGTTCCTGTGTTAGCACTCTATCCCAGCAGTGGAACTTCGCCAGCCATTCTTTCCCACCCATATGGGTCCTATGAAGCTCCGACAGTTTCATCGGCCTCCCCTGAAGAAATACTCTTTTGGTGCCTTATCCCAGCCAGGGCCCCATGCTGTGCAACCTCTACTGAAGCACATAAAAAAGAAAGCCAAGGTACAGTTATTTTTCTCTGTGTCTGAAGTCTGCTGTGGCTGTATTTGCACAGCAGATCTGTTTGATGAGCTGTTTTCTTAACATGGTTTTTTTTCACTAGCACAGATGAGAGAGCAGGAGCGTCAGGCTTCTGGTGGGGGTGAAATGTTCTTCATGCGCACACCGCAGGACCTAACTGGCAAGGATGGAGATCTCATCCTTGCTGAATACAGTGAGGAAAACGCGCCTTTAATGATGCAGGTTGGCATGGCAACAAAGATTAAAAATTACTACAAAAGGGTGAGTATGCAGGTTTTACTGTTGGACAGTGATTTTCTTCTGCCTCTTGCTGAGTGCTCACTGCACCTTTGTTGCACGTTGCAGAAACCTGGCAAAGATCCTGGAGCTCCAGATTGCAAATATGGAGAGACTGTTTATTGTCACACTTCTCCATTCCTGGGTTCTCTGCATCCAGGCCAGTTACTGCAGGTAAGAAAAACAAGCATAAGAAGGCAGAAATGTTTAACATGGAGTAATAGGCAGAATGTTTTGTGCCCTGTTTATTGAATCACAAATAATGCTCAACTTCCAAAGAGCCTCAGATTCAGTTTCCTTTGCAGTTTGTCTTTTTGCTTACTGATAAGAATTCACTTCTTGGTTTGTAGTTTGGTTTTGTTTTGTTTTTTTTTTTTTTAAATCTCTGTTGTATGTGGGTTTTTTAAACTGTTGTAGGAGCAATAGGGATTGCAGGAAGTGAATCTTTGCTGCTTTGCTTTGGAATGGTATTATAAATACTCTTATGAGAGGACTGAGTGGAAGGTCAAAGCTGCTTGGGTACTGAGAAAGTACAGAAAACCTAGGTGTTGGAGGGTATAAAAACCATGGATTTGTCATGGTCTGGGCTCGATGAGCAAAATCTTACGTGTACTTTCTGAGACTTGCATTGCTAGTTGTCTGCTGAATGCCAGTTACTAGTCAGGTTTATGGACTTCTGCTTTTAAGAGCATTTCTCTGTTGTTGAAATCCATACAGCTGAGATTAGGAGAGGAATTAAGAATATTGTAAAGATCACCTGCTTACAAAATCCATGATAAATGTAAAAATACCATGTAATGCTAGCTGCTCTTGCTGCAGCAATAGTTCTGTCCATGCAGGAAAAAAAGTAAGAGATTCATCACAGAACTGGCAATACTAGTGGTTCAAGCCTGAGAAGACTTCATTTCGATAAAACAGGACTTCTGAAAAGCTTGAAGTGAGGACAGAGCCATCTCAGGAAAGCCTTGCAGTGTGGATGAAGGTTGTGTGGGAGAGTAGAAGTGGGTAAGGCTAGTGGAAGCCCTATAGGTAGAGAAAACCCTTTATAAAAGGGGATGGTCTTTCCAGTTCCACTCAGTCTAGTGCCTCCTTGGTGCTAGTTTAAACTTTCTTACCTTTAAATGCTGAACTTTGCAGGCCTCTGCTTTTCTGGTTAGGTTCTTAGAATCTCTGTTCCTGAGCAAAGTCTTCAGTCCTAGCTTCTGTTGCCTTCTCCCATTCTCAGCTGTGTGTATGTCCCTTGGGCTGGTTTCTGTGGTTATAGTGTTCTTCTGCATATCATAAAATCATCGTAGAATCATAGAATGGTTTTGCTTGGAAGGTTGCTCCAAGCCCCTGTGTCTAACCTGGCCTTGACCACTGTCAGGGATGTGGTAGCCAGAGCTTCTCTGGGCACCCTGTGCCAGCGCCTCAGCACCCTCACAGGGAATAACTTCTGCCTTAAGAGCTCATCTCAGTCTCCGCTCTGGCAGTTTAAAGCCATTCCCCTTGTCCTGTCCCTACATCCCTTGTCCAAAGCCCCTCTCCAGGTTTTCTGGAGCCCCTTTAGGCACTGGAGCTGCTCTAAGGTCTCCCCTTCAGGAGCCTTCTCTCCTCCAGGCTGCCCCAGCCCCACTCTCTCAGCCTGGCTCCAGAGCAGAGCTGCTCCAGTCCTTGCAGCATCTCCATGGCCTCCTCTGGCCTCACTCCAACAGCTCCACATTCCTCTTGTGCTGTTGCCCCAGAGCTGGATCAGGATTGGAGGGGGGTCTCCCCAGAGCATAGCAGAGGGAGAGAATGCCCTCTGTGAGCTGCTGCTCATGCTCTGTGGGTGCAGCCCAGCACATGGGAGGGTTCTGGGCTCAGGCGCACACTGAAGCCAGGTCATGGGGAGCTTCTCCTTACCCAGCACCTGCTCCTCAGGCTGTTCCATCCAGTCCCCCCCAGCCTGTGTTTGTGCTTGGGGTTGGCCCAACCCAGGGGCAGGACTGTGCGCTTGGCCTTATTGAACATCATGAGGTTCTCATGTTTCCACCTCTACAGCCTGTCCTGGTCCCTCTGGATCCCGTCCCTTCCCTCTAGCATATCGACCCCACCATGCAGCTTGATTGAACAGCGCTGGTCCTAACATCGACCCTTGAGGATTACCACTCATCACTCATCTCTACTTGGACATAGAGCTGTTGAGCACAACTCTACGAGTCTATCTATCTATCTAGGCAACTACCCAGCCAATTTCTTATCCACTGAGTGGTCCATCCATCAAATCCATGTCTCTACAGTTTAGAGACAAGGATGTTGTGTGGGGCAGTGTTAAATGCCTTGCTCAGGTCCAGGTAGATGATGTCAGTTGCTTTTTCCTTATCCAAATTTGTCAGGCACAATTTGCCCTTACTGAAGTCATGTTAGCTGTCACCAATCACTCCCTTGTTGTCTGTGTGCCTTAGTATGGTTTCCAGGAGGATCTGCACCGTGATCTTGCTGGGCATCAAGGTGAGACTGACTGGTCTGTAGTTCCCTGGGTCTTCCTTGTTTCCTCTTAAAATATGTGGTTGTATTTCCCCTTTTCCAGTCAGCAGGAGTTTCACCAGACTGCCATGACTTCTTAAATATGATGGATAATGATCTGACATCTACATTCCCCAGTTCCTCCCAGACACATGGATGCATCTTGTCAGGTCCCATGGTCTTGAGCTCCTTTAGGTTCCTTAGATGATTTTGAACCTGTTCTACAGCAGGCAGTTCTTCATTCTCCCAGTCCCAGCCCCTGCCTTCTGTGACTTGGGCAGTGTGGCTTGACCTCTTCGTGTTAGAACAAATGCTTCCTTAAAGGTTACTACAAGTCCTTCAAACTCTGCATTTGTTCTAGGTTTTGTTATGCTTTTGTGCTTTTTTGGTTATTCTCTGCATAACAAGGAATGTTATGACTGTGCACCTATGTATGTTGTGGTATAAATGAGGCTGTACCATTGAAATGACTGTTGTATGTTTTGAAGATCTTTTTTGTTGAGTTACAGAAAATTTTATCAATACCTGACTTTCAAACTTTGATTTGTTTCTCTCAATAGGCATTTGAAAACAACCTTTTCCGAGCACCTATCTATCTACATAAGATGCCTGAAACAGATTTCCTGATTATCCGGACAAGACAAGGCTATTATGTTCGAGAATTAGTGGATATTTTTGTAGTTGGTCAGGAGTGCCCACTTTATGAAGTACCTGGTCCCAACTCTAAACGAGCTAACACTCACATCAGAGATTTTCTGCAGGTATGTGAAAAGAGACAGTTTGGAGACTGAGGGGTCTTTTTAGAAAGCCCAATACATAGGCATGGGTTTCATGTTGACAGCTTTGCCGTGAGATGTTCATTGCCCTGCTGTTCCCTTTCTTTTTGTTGTTGTGAGGTGAGAGCACTATAAGAATTGGAGGTTAACCATACAGACCATTTTGATTGTCATATAATCAATGATATATAGCATGCTTCCTCTGTTTATTTGCATCCTATCTGATAAGTATATGGCAGAGTCAAAAATAAAATGTTATACGATTACATAAAGTTTAGGAAACTGAAGAAATTAGAATGAACTTTGAAATGGTTATGCTAGATAAAATGACAGTTCCTTGGGTTTTCCTAAGAGCCAATTTGGGATTTTTTTGCAGTTTTTTTTTTCTCTTTTTCCACATAATTAGAGTTGCTTCATAGGTTTTTATTGATTTCCTAATCCTGAATTAGCTGAGCTTTGGGACTGTCAGTGACCATTCGAATAAGTACCCACAAATTTAGATTTTTGAAAACACTTCAAGTAACTTATTGTCAGCTTAATTCGGAATTATATTTCAAGCGGTACTTGCAGAGTGGTAGAGTCCCTGCTGTACTCAGAGTTCAAGTTTCTGTACCAAAGCATGAATATTTCTAATGTGGTAACACAGAATTTCAAAGCACCTTTGTTTTGTACAACTTACTATTTGTGAGAATCACCCACTTCTTACAGATAGCTGGACCTGAAGCAGATACGTGGCTTGGAAAACTTTACTGAATAAATTCACAAGAAAAAAGGGGTCTTAAGTAGGAAGTCTGAAGTAGTCATTATAAACAGCATTGTCTGTGCTGTTTGCCAGTTCGTTGCATTCTTTCTTCAGGCATCACAAATGAGTCTTGTTTTGTAGGTGTTTATTTATCGCCTCTTCTGGAAAAGCAGAGACCGACCTCGGAGAATTCGCATGGAAGATATCAAGAAGGCCTTTCCCTCGCACTCAGAGAGCAGCATCCGGAAGCGGCTAAAGCTTTGTGCTGATTTCAAACGCACAGGTAAAGATCTGATGTGGTCAGCCATTCTTTGCTGCTTTTGGAGTTTCTTGTCCCTGCTCATTGCAGGGGATTTGAACAAGATGACTTCTGAAGTCTCTTCCAACCCAAACCACTCTGTGATTTTTTGGAAACCTCCTCCTGATAAACAGCTTCTGACAGCGTCTATTTGAAGAATTTAAGTAATCTGAAAGGTTTGGTTTTCTTGTTGTTGTTCCCATTTTTATAAATGTGTACTTCTTTATGGCACAGGTGTGCTTAATGGTGAAACTTGACTACAGTCTAGACTTTTTTTTCCCATTCGGGCAATGATTTACTCCTGAAGTAACAATGTACAACACCAACGCATACACATTTTCTTCCCTCTGTGCATGGCTATGTTGTATTTACAAGAAAAAAGTGTTTCTAGAAGCTTTTCCCATCTTCTTGGGTCTAACAGTGCTCTGAAAGCCTTTTTTTCCAATACTTAAAGGGGCTCTACAAGAAATCTGGGAAGGGACTTTTTGCAAGGGACAGGAAAAGGGGGAATGGCTTTAAACCACCAGAGGGGAGGTTGAGATGAGTTCTTAGGCATAAGTTCTTCCCTGTGTGGGTGGTGAGACATTGGCACAGGGTGCCCAGAGAAGCTCTGGCTGCCTCATCCCTGGCAGTGTTCAAGGCCAGGTTGGACACAGGGGCTTAGAGCAACCTGCTTTAGTGGAAAGTGTCCCTGCCCGTGGCGGGGGGTTGGAACTGGATGAGCTTTCAGGTCCCTTCCAACTCAAATCATTCTGTGATTGTATGAGGTTTTTTTATATACATAATGATGAACAGGTGGCAATACAAAGGGTGTTTATGGGGAAAAGTAGTTTGAGAAGGAGATAGGTAGATTAAATGCTTTTGGAATGCAGTTCCTACACTGAGTATGCATGAATATACGACAGTTTTTGATGAAATAGGGACAGAGTTAGGGATATTGATTGGACAAAACCAAAACAGAACAAAAACACCTATTGCTTTTAGTGGTCTCAGTGTCATGGATTTGTCACACTTGCTCCTCTTGCCGGCGTTGTATCAGGATACCAAATCTTGAAATACAGTTAGAATTATGATGGCATCCAACATTTATGGGAAACTGCTTGGTGTTTATCTGTGCCTTTTTCAGGGATGGACTCAAATTGGTGGGTTTTAAAGCCAGATTTCAGATTGCCAACAGAAGAAGAGATCAGAGCAATGGTATCCCCTGAACAGTGCTGTGCTTATTACAGCATGATTGCAGCTGAGCAGCGACTGAAGGTAAATGCTCCTTATAGGCTGTAAGAGAAGTTACTGCCAAGTAGTTCTGGAAGGCTGAGGCTTGGTAACACCTTTTGCCTAAAACTAATTTTGCTGTAAAGTAGGCACATTAGGCCTCAGAGTACTGCACAGGTTGCTAAGTTTTCTGCTGTGTAAAATGGAAGTTAAGGTCTTAGAGAGACATTCTTTTACCACCTATTATTTAGATACTGAATTAGCTATGCTAAGAGGTAGCAAAAGGAAGATATGAGAAAGGGCTTATGGTCCTGCATGAGCTCTACAACAGAAAGTAACCAGTATGTGGCTGTGAAAGACAAAGGGTTTTTTCTGGGTTTTTTGATGGTGGGTGCAGTATTTAGTTATGTGGCTTGTCAAAGTACTGGGCAGTTTGCAGTGTTATGTGTGATACTGTGGGTTGCAGTGAATCCTGAGAACAGCTGTCGGTGGAATTGTGTTTGTTCAGCATGACAGACCTCCACAAGAGATTCATAATGTATCTCAGTTCTCTTTCCAGTAACCTTTCTAAGACTTTTGGTTTGCATTTTTTCTCTAATACTTCTCTTCAGGATGCAGGTTATGGAGAGAAATCCTTCTTTGCGCCTGAAGAGGAGAATGAAGAAGATTTCCAAATGAAGATTGATGATGAGGTACTATCAGAGTGATGCATGAGCATGCATGCCAATATATAAATAGACATAGCAGGAAAGAAATGAGGCCTTTAAAGGTCATACTTGAAGTCGGACTCTAGATCAAATGTTCTTGTGACTTTTTTGAGAAATTTGCTGCCAAGCTCATACCTGTGTTCAGGAATTTTTCTTGTCAGGTCCTTTCAGGACTAGGCTTCTTGCCTTAAATGCCTTTTGTGAGATATCTAGCGTTTGGTTGGTTGTAGAGGTTTTATCAGGGAAGCCAAAGCATCAGGAAGTGGAATACTACCTCATTTTGTCAGTTGAATAGTTCTCAGTGTGGTTGGAAGAATCCAACTTGGAATTCATGGATGGTAGTAGAATTGTGAGGACATGTTTCTTGCTGGCAGGTGCGCACAGCTCCATGGAACACCACACGAGCCTTCATTGCTGCTATGAAGGGCAAGTGCCTACTTGAAGTGACCGGTGTAGCAGATCCTACTGGTTGTGGTGAAGGATTTTCTTACGTGAAGATTCCAAACAAGCCAACTCAGCAGAAGGTAT
>JAOEHX010099252.1:0-90561 GCA_025448015.1 Bolborhynchus lineola | reverse complement strand
GAAGGTATAGCCCCAAGGTTGGGTTGGACATGAAGCAACAACTGGAAAGTCATGTGGGAGAAATGGAGCAAATATGGGGCACCAGGAACAGAAAATATCAGATGAGCCTAGGGAAGACTTAATTGATGACCTTAATAGGCTGCATCTTTCTCTGAACAGGATGATAAAGAACCTCAGCCAGTGAAAAAGACAGTGACTGGGACAGATGCTGATCTGCGCCGACTTTCTCTCAAAAACGCCAAACAGCTTTTGCGTAAATTTGGAGTCCCTGAGGAGGAGGTAAGCATGGACCTGGAGCAGGTTACGGAGTTCTCTTCACTAACAGATTCAGCAGCTGATGGTGGAAAGAATGTGTCCATTTCTGCTCTGACCTTAGGTAAAAAGGGTTTGAAATCCACTGTCAGCTCCCTCAGTTGTCTCTAAAGTCATTTCTAGTCTGTCTTCGTCTTTGCAGATAAAGAAGCTGTCCCGGTGGGAAGTGATTGATGTGGTACGTACAATGTCTACAGAGCAGGCTCGTTCAGGGGAAGGTCCTATGAGCAAATTTGCACGGGGTTCTCGGTTTTCTGTAGCAGAACATCAGGAGAGGTACAAAGAAGAGTGTCAGCGCATCTTTGATTTACAAAATAAGTAAGTTCTTATCTGAAGTTTGCAGCCTTGAACCCCACCCTGTCCCCATCTTAAAAGGCCAGCACTGTGTATGCCTGGGTCTTGCTGATATGTAATGGTACAGATGTTCATTTACCTGGTTGTGCCCACAAAATATAGCGCTGAGAAAGAGGACTTTGGCTGTTAATAGCAACTTATGGGTTAGCCCCCTTATTTTCTTCCTCTGTGTGCCCACTCACCTGCACTTCTGCCTGTCCTGTCTGTCCTTTCTGTATCTTTTTCATTCATTTGTTTTCTTAACAGCAGTTTACCATCTCTCTCTTGGGTAGCAACTACCAATTCTATGTCCTGTTATTTAGAACTGCCAGAAGAGTTAATGCATTATTTGTTAGGCCAAAACCTGATTGTGGGGAGGAAACTATAGTACTGCTGATGATGAAGAGAACAACTTGTTGGAGCAGATTGGCTAGGAACAATTGATCTTCTGGACATGTGGATTACAGGAGGAGTGAGAAAGGAATATATTATGCCTATTCTTGAAGTGACATGCAACATTAATTTTCAAAACTGTGTGTCATATTTACCATTGATTTTCCGGGAAAGGTAACAGGCTGATTATTCTGGGGGTTGGGGGAGAGATGTGGAGGGGCAACAGTAACTGACTTTCAAGGTGCCTCCTGTTTCAGGGTTTTGGAATCCACTGAGATCCTGTCAACAGACACAGACAGCAGCTCAGCTGAAGACAGTGACTTTGAAGAAATGGGAAAGAACATTGAGAATATGTTACAGAACAAGAAAACTAGTTCTCAGCTCTCTCGGGAAAGAGAAGAGCAGGAACGAAAGGAATTGCAAAGGATGCTTCTGGGAGAAGATGGTGGTAATGACAAAGAGAGGGGCAGAAAGGACAGGAGAGACAAAAAAGGGCTGTGTAAGTAACTTCAGCCACCAGACTGTGCCTGGGAAGGTATGCAGAACTTTGTGTCAGGTTGCAAAGTGTGCAGGTCTGGCCTCTCAGAAGAGAATGTGGATTTCTTACAGGGAGAATGTGCAGATATGCTTATCTGGTGCTTCTTCTCCTGAGAAGTCACTGGCTGAAAATGCTTTTAAAGTGTTCCCTTTGCCCCATAACTTTGCTTATTTTGAACTATAAACTTAATCTGGTATTTCTTCAGATATTCAACGCTGCCTGCTGCTTGACTTTCCTTTTTTTTTTGAGAGGGGGAAGGGAGTGGGAGGGTGGAGTGATACTTTTGAATGGTGATATTCTCAAGATGTATTCACAAACAGTTCGTGCAATCAGCTCATGGCATTCCAATTGGATTTTGTTTGTAAACACAGCTATGTGTGTGAAACAGGTAGGCACACTATGTAGGTTGATAGTGTCTGTTACCCTCTCTTCTGTAGCAGTGTGTTTGGGAGGCAGTGGGTAACTGGAGATGTCTCTCTTTTAAGTGCATTCAAGAATATTTGACATGTCCCTAAACCAGCAGGTAGAAATATCTGTCCTGTGAATGAACTGTCTGTATGACAGAGTTCATGACCACTCTTTCTTGCTGCATGTGTATAAGCAAAGTTAAACTCTGCTGTGTCTGGGTCAGCATTATTGTTGCTATTGTAAACCTAGATCAGGAATAAATCACTAATTAAATAATTACTGTAGTAATTTAGTAAGGGATATGTGGAAGACTTGCTGATGATTATTACCTCATGAAATTATGTCTGTTACTTTGAACAAAATCTCTGATCACATGGGACAAGGCTAGCTCATTGGTTGTAACACATGGTGGAGAACTGGGTAATTGTTAACCTTCAATTTCTGCCAGATCTCCACACATATGATGAAGACCAATGCGACTATAAGCAATTTGCAAGGCCTTAATTCCAGTTGCTTTATAGGTTGTGCTTAGACATCTGCCGGTCCTTGTTGACAAGCTGTTTTTTCTGTCTTTATAATCCATGTGGATAATTCAGTAGTTAACTTTATTTCAGATTAATATATGTCATGATAAGAGAACATGAACAAGCAAGGGAAAGACTTCTATTGCTTAGGTTTTCCTAAAGTGTGTCTTGGAAGCTTTTAAGCCAAAACTGTCTGCTGATTTAAACAAATGATGCTTCTACAGTGTGAAAGAAATTAGAAGTAAATTAAACACTTTCTTGTAACATCAGCTTCAGGAGCTGCAGCAAACTGTCACAAAGATGATGACACTGCCTCTGTAACCAGCCTGAATTCCTCTGCCACTGGCCGACGCCTCAAAATCTATCGCACGTTTAGAGATGAGGATGGGAAAGAATATGTGAGATGTGAGACAGTTCGGAAGCCTGCAGTTATCGATGCCTACTGCCGAATACGGACTACAAAGGACGAAGAGTTTATGTAAGATCCATATATATTTTTTTCCTTTTTTTTTTCTATTTTTCCAATTTTGCCTATAGAATACCTCATGTTGTTGGCAGTATGAAGAAATGTAGACTTTAGTGTAAAAGCCCAGCACTTATGTAATTATGTAGAGAAATAAATTTAATGGTTGTCCATTTGGAGGGCAGTATGAATTTTGTGCAGTGATTAACGTGACTGAAGAGTACCTGGTAAATCATCAACTCGAACGAAAAACCTTGTGTGTTGTGTTTTGGTGTCCCCCCCCAGACGGAAGTTTGCTCTGTTTGATGAACAGCACCGTGAGGAAATGCGTAAGGAGCGGCGCAGGATTCAGGAACAATTGCGGCGGTTAAAACGGAACCAAGAAAAAGAGAAACTTAAGGGCCCTCCAGAAAAGAAGCCCAAGAAAATGAAAGAGCGTCCAGACTTGAAAGTAAGCGCATCCATTCATAAAGCATACTAACAGGTCTTGGGGGTTGGAGAAGTTTTCTGTTCTAGTGATGACTGAAGGGTTTTAATGATACTTTGCCTCTAAACTAGGAGCCTAATTCTGGTCTGTCATCTCTCTTACGATTTTGCAGCTGAAATGCGGAGCATGTGGTGCAATTGGCCATATGAGGACTAATAAGTTCTGCCCTCTCTACTACCAAACAAATGCCCCACCTTCTAATCCTGTTGCAATGACAGAGGAGCAGGAAGAAGAGCTGGAAAAAACAGTAATTCACAATGATAATGAAGAACTCATCAAAGTAGAAGGAACAAAAATTGTCTTAGGAAAACAACTGATCGAGAGGTAAGGGAAGAAGCAGTGATACTGATGGATCGTAAGAAAAACCAATTTACAGCTTAGTGCAGAATGCATGTTAGTGTATTAATCACAAGAAAAAGTGGCAGGGCTTTGCATAGACTATTACTATAGTAATTTGATTGTGTATTTGGTATAATGGCTGGCGGGGACAAATGGTCTCAATCGACAGAAGGGCTGGAGAAAGCAATCTGTGTTTTTGTTTTGCCTAGTGCGGATGAGGTTCGCAGGAAATCACTGGTCCTGAAGTTTCCCAAACAGCAGCTTCCTCCAAAGAAGAAGCGGCGAGTAGGGACAACTGTTCACTGTGATTACTTGAATGTGAGTGAAGGTGTTACTGAGCTGATGGCAGCATCTCTAGTTCTGTTTGTACCTGCTGGCCAGTTTCTTTACTACTCCTGTGTGTCCTCTACATGGACCATTAAATTAATAAATTGCCCAGCATTTCTGTGGGTAAATATTTTGCATCTTGGAACTGCCTTAACTTTTCTGCCTCTGATTTCTTCAGCGTCCTCATAAGTCTATCCACCGACGGCGAACAGATCCCATGGTGACGCTGTCGTCCATATTGGAGGGCATCATCAATGACATAAGAGATCTTCCTAATGTAAGTTTAAGCTATGAGACCAAAAAACTGTGTCTTAAGCAATAAGGTTGAAGTAGATTATGTGTTGTAGACAGCAAAATTAGAGTAGGCTTTTCTCAGGCGAGTGTAGGCTACTCCTTTTTCCCCCTGCTCTGCACACAGTTAGTTTGCATTATTTCTAAAGTTATTTCCGCTCAGAATCTTTTTGAGATGAAAATGTCCACATCAGAAAATACTGTTGAATGTTTCTATACTGAGATACATTCAAAGCCTGGGATGTGGGGTTTTTTGTTTGTTTCCTTTTTTCTTTTTTTCTGTAAAAGCAGAAAAGGATGCATAATGCTTGATGTAGCAACATGGAATACTTTGATGTATGTGGCACTGTGCTTCTTCACTTCACTGTTTCTGACCAGATTTTATCAGAAACATGCAAAATAAAAAGATTAAATTGAATTGAAATTTTCAGGTTCATTTTCTTGACTTTTGTGCTGCATAACCAAAAATAGCATTTGAAAACGTTTGTGAGAATCTCTTTCTTATAATGGTATTAAAGAATATATTGTAGAAGAAAATTATAGCTGCCATGGGGCTGAGCTTATCATGTTCCCAGGTGCATTTAAGGAGCTGATTGAGTAAAGGGGGTCATGTATATGTTAGTGCCTGTTGAACTGAGGATAGTTAAATTTAGATTAGCTGTGCTAGTATTGTGTAATGAGCATTCGTTCTTTTCATCCTCAGACATACCCCTTTCATACTCCTGTAAATCCAAAAGTTGTCAAAGATTATTATAAGATCATTACTCGGCCCATGGATTTACAGACCCTGCGTGAAAACGTTCGTAAGCGCCAGTACCCATCCCGAGAAGAGTTCCGAGAACATCTGGAACTGATTGTTAAGAACAGTGCAACATACAATGGTAGGCTATTAACAACATAGGAAAACTGTTTCTGCTAATGCATGAAGTGTGAATCTTTTAGAAATAATGAAAGCAATAGAAAAGCAGAATAAATTCAATGAGAGATGACAACAATAAGTGTTTTTACCAGATGTACTAGAAAGCCTATATTAACATTAATGAGTAGTTCATAAATAAGGAAGAAGTGGATTCTGGCATTTAACAATAACTAAACGATAACTCTGAATGCTGGAGAGGAACTTTCTACAAGGGCATTTAGTTATGGACAAGGGGGAATGATTTTAAACTGACAGAGAGAAGATGTAGATTAGAAGTTAAGCAGAAGTCCTTCCCTGTGTGGGTGGTGAGGCGCTGGCACAGGGTGCCCAGAGAAGCTGTGGCTGCCCCATCCTTGACAGTGTTCAAGGCCAGGTTGGACACAGGGGCTTGGAGCAACCTGCTCTAGTGGAAAGTGTCCCTGCTTGTGGCAGGGGTTGGAGCTGGGTGATCTTTAAGGTCCCTTCCAACCAAAATCAGTTTGTGATTCTATGATTTTGTGTAGTAACTGAAGTTCAGTTATGGACCTATGTGACTGAAGACACTGGTGCATGTATTCATAGAATGGTATTAAGTCAAACTGCACGGAAGCAAAGCCCTGCATATGCCCTTCATACAGGGTGAAGCTAAGTAAAACACTGTTTTCACTAAAATACATTATGACTGTCCTTCCTTTTTGCTTTCAGACATAGATTGGTGCTGAGATACTTGTGAACTGATTTTTTTAATATCATGCTCTAGTGAATGAGCCTTTCAGTACAAATAGGAATAATTCACGCCTGTTGAAGCCATTCCCTTGGAGCATGCAGCTTTGAGTTTACTGTAGTGATTTTGTATATTTTACTACTTGCAATAATTTTTTCTCCATTTGGGGAAGTTAGAAAGCTGGCTTAAAGAAAGCAAAAATTCTAGATTCTGCAGTAGAGCATGCATTTACTGAGGAGAAGTGCTGATTCATTGAGCAAGTATAGGTCAGCTCTCTTGTGACCCCTCATAGAAAGGTATTTGTCCAGAAAGTATATATTTGACAGATAAATACCCTTCCCAACTGTGTTGTCTCTCTGGGCTGTGTAGCATCCAGGGTAGCATTGGCAGCACCAATTTTGTCTTTACTGTTTCCTTTATTATTTTGTCAGCTAAATCCCTGTTTTATCCTAATAAGTCAGACTTTTTTTTCATACTTCTCTTGCAAATACTTGTTTTCATGTGTGAGGAATCATGAAATAATTTAAAGCTGCAGTTTTCATGATTCCTTAATGTCCATCTTGCCTTCCTTAGCAGTTCTGCTTCAATGACTGATTTAGTGAAGAAAGCAGAAGTTTCATGGCTTATACTCTGAAGACTAGCTGAAGGTGAAGGGCTTTGAAATCAGTCTTCCATGGGCACAGCTGCTTTCCTGTAGGGTTTCCAAACCTTAACATACCAGAAGTGTGACTATTTGCTACAAATAATCTTTTCTCATATGAAATCCATGCTATACTTTAGTAATTGTGTGTATTGAGAATATATTTGCTAGAAATATAATCTCTGATGCTTTAGGAGTAAAGATTAAGTCATATTAAGTGAGATAATTGCCTTTTTAATCAGGCTGGAGGATCTCACTGTATTTGCTGTGTGTTTGCAGGGCCAAAGCACTCACTGACGCAAATATCTCAGTCCATGCTGGACCTGTGTGATGAAAAGCTGAAGGAGGCAAGTCCTGTGAATGAATTGTGGTCAGAGCGGAGAGGGGAGGGATGTTCAGACATGGTGGAGGTTTTTGAGGATGGAGGACTTGTGTAAACAAAACACAGGGCTTTAAGGAGAATGGTAGAATAATAAGGGAACTCCCCCCTACCCTAAGATATACTTGAAGTTTTGCAATTGTAAATGTTCACATTAGAGTCTTTCTCAAAAAACAGGTGCTTGTTTATTACTCTAGTTACTTTTTCTTGTATGTAAGCTTATATCTAGGCTATTAACCCCCGTTACAAGTGTCTACATGAAAAGGTGAATGGGAATCTCTTGGGACAGAGTATCCTGACATTAACTGTTATTAATCTAGGGTCAACCACTGATGTTCTTTACTTCTGTTGCAGAAGGAAGATAAACTAGCTCGATTAGAAAAAGCAATTAATCCCCTCCTGGATGATGATGATCAAGTGGCCTTTTCCTTCATTTTGGATAACATTGTCACTCAAAAGATGATGGCGGTTCCAGATGTATGTAGCTTAAGTAGAATGTGTGTGTCATGTGCAAAATGTGTTGGTTGTAGTCCTGTGGCTACATATTTACCTTGTGATTGAAAGAGTGCTCTGGCAGCGAGCTGGCTCGTGATTTTCTGAAAGACACAGACACACCTGTACTCACCCCCTTCACTAGAGGAAAAGGCCAGTGAAGACAGTTTTTTTCCTACTGCTCTCACTCCTGAATGGTTCCTGTGTCAATCTCACATTAATATGAAATCACTGATTTTCATTAAGTATGGTAACTATAAGACATATTCTGCTGCTGCTTATAGCACTTGCCTTGGTAGCACTCTGCAGCGTTTTCAGATTCATGCGAAATATAAGCTGATTTCTAATTTATCAGGTTTACCCAGTATTGTACTAGTTTGTTAGTATTAAAAAAACCCCAAAGCCTTTAAGCTTATCAAAAACTGCACATATCAAGACTTCAGTGTTGTTCTATAGTGTGCATTGTGTCTGGATGGAGTAAAGAACAAGAGTCTGCAGAGGTTAGACTGACAGAAAGGGCTTCATACCCGCGCTCTTTACTTTGTTGGTTCCATTCTCTGTTGTCACCATGTGGTCATTTCTGATGTTTGGAAAGGATTTTGGAGTTTTTCTGTGCTGTCTCACCGTGATGAACAGATAAATGGGTATATATAGCCCCTGTTGTATGATCAGACCTAGGTTTATGTTTGTTTATTGTACAAGCAGTGAGTGTTCTTGCTGGACACTAGTTTCGTGGTGGAGGAAACAGTGATGTAAAATAAAAAAGTCCTTTATATGATTATTAGTATTTTGTATTAAATGTTCCTACTGTCAAACAGGTTGAAACAGGCTTAGTTAAAAGTCCAACTGGTAGATCTTTTTAATGTGTCCTTCCTGAAGCTAAATGATCAGGTTCAAGACACCTTTTGATGAATACTTCCCATACATTTTGAGTGTTAATCAGTTCTGGAGACTTGCTTTATGAAATTTATAGCTCAAACTGAGAAATTCTACATAGACTCTTTCTAAATTTGTCTGTTTTCTTTGCTTCAGTCTTGGCCATTTCATCATCCAGTTAACAAGAAGTTTGTTCCTGATTATTACAAGGTGATTGTTAGTCCAATGGATCTGGAGACTATCCGCAAGGTATGACATAGCTTGAACTAAGTAGCCTCTTGAGAGATATTGAGACTTGATTACTTACTGGGTGATGATCTCTTTCAGAATATCTCCAAACACAAATACCAGAGCAGAGAGACTTTCCTTGACGATGTTAACCTCATCCTTGCCAACAGCATTAAGTACAATGGTAGGTGGTGAAAACAAGGTTTCAGCTTCCTTCTGTACTTAACTGAATGCATGTGGACACTTGTTCTATAGTGCTGTTAAAGCCTGAAGCTGTGAATCCTGACCTTGATTGTAGCTTGCCTTTCCTTAAGAGAAAGTAGATGCTTAAACAGTGATATTTTCAGTATTGCATGGTGCTTTGTTTGTCATCTTGTGCAAAATGGGGCAGATAACCTTTGGGGAGGATTTTCTACTTGTTCAGTACACATCTATGCTTCAGGGATTTGTTTCCTTGAGACTGTGACAGGGTTCAACTGTCCTATCTCCTAAATAATATTTTTAATGCTGCCACAGTCTGGTTGCTCTTTGTCAGCTGAATGGGAACTCTGCTTTGTAGGATCATAGAATCAACCAGGTTGGAAAAGACCTTTACGCTCATTCAGTCCAACCATCCCTCCAGGACTTCAAAGGCCACCGCTAACTCATGGCACAGAGGGCATCGTCTCCACAGTGTGTGAGCACTTGCAGGGACAGTGACTCCAGCCCTGCCCTGGGTAGCCTGTTCCAATGCCTGAGCACCCTTTGAGGAAGGAATTGTTCTTCATCTCCATCTAAACCTCCCCTGGTGCAGCTTGAGGCTGTTTTCTCTTGTCCCATCACTAGGTCCTTGGCAGAAGAGACTGTCCCCACCTCACTACAACCTCCCTTCAGCTAGTTGTAGAGAGCGATCAGGTCTCCCCTGAGCCTTTTCTTCGCCAGACTGAACCCCCCAGGTCCCTCAGCCATTCTCCATCACACTGTGCTCCAGGCCCTGCTCCAGCTCCATTGCCCTTCTCTGGCCCTGCTCCAGCACCTCAATGTCTCTCTTGTAGTGAGGGGCCCAGAGCTGAACGCAGGATCAAAGTACGGCCTCACCAGTGCCCAGTGCAGGGGCACAATCACTGCCCTGGCCCTGCTGTTGCACTTGATGTTAGTGGCTTCCTGGCTGCCTGGGCACAGCTGCTCATGCTCATCTCCATCAATCAGCACCCCAGCTTCTTTCCCATCAGCAGTTTCCAGCCACTCTTCCCCAAGCCTGGGGCGTTGCAAGGGGTTTTTGTGGCCCAAGTGCAGGACCTGGTGCTTTGTCTTGTGAAACCTCATACCGTTGGCCACAGCCCAGTTCCTTATGCAGAGCTTTGTATCCTCCACCAGTTCCTTATGCAGAGCTTGCTATCCTCCACCAGATCAACGCTGTCACCTAGCTTGGTGTTGTCCAAAATTTACCAAAGGTGCCCTCGATCCTCTCATACAGATCATCAATGAAAATATTAAACAACCAAGCCCTGAGGGACATCAGTAGTGACCTGTCATCAGCTAGATGTGACACCAAATACGACCACTTTCTGGGCTCTGCTGTCCATCCAGTTTTCAACCCAGCAAAGAATCCATTTATCCAGGCCGTAAGCAGACAAGTTTCTTCATGAGACTGTGGGAGACAGTGTCAATGCTTTACTAAAGTTCAAATAGACAATGTCCACAGCCTTTCCCTCATCAACCCGATGGGTCAACTTTTTGTAGAAGATCAAGCAGGACCTACCCTTCATGAAACCATGCTGACTGAGCCTGATCCCTCTGTTCTCCCACATGTGCTGTGTGATCTCACTCAGGTTCATCTGCTCCATAACTTTCCCCAGAACTGAGGTCACGCTGACAGGCCTGTAGTTTCCGGGGTTCTCCTTCCTGACGTTTTTGCAGAGAGGCATTACATTGACCAACCTCCAATCATGGAATCATACAATGATTTGTATTGGAAGAGACCCTAAAGCTCATCCAGTTCCAGCTCCCAGCCACAGGCAGGGACATCTTCCACTAGAGCAGGTTGTTCCAAGCCCCTGTGTCCAACCTGGCCTTGAACACTGCCAGGGATAGGACAGCCACAGCTTCTCTGGGCACCCTGTGCCAGCGCCTCAGCACCCTCACAGGGAAGAACTCCTTCCTTGTATCTAAATTAGTCTTCCCCTGTTTACGTTTAAATCCATTCCCCTTGTCCTATCACTATTGTTGCTGATGCAGAGTCCCTTTTCAGCATCCTTGTTAGGCCCCTTCAAACACTGGAAGCTGCTCTGTGGTCTCCATGCAGCTTCTCTTTTCCAGGCTGAACAGCCCCAGTTTTCTCAGCCTGTCTTCATGTGGGAGGTGTTCCAGCCCCTGGTCATCCTCTTGGCCTACTCTGGACTTGTTCCAATACCTCCATGTCCTTCTGATATTGGGGACACCAGAACTACACACAGTGCTGCAAGTGGGGTCTCATGAGAGCAGAGTAGAGGGGCAGTATCACCTCCTTCGACCTGCTGGTCACGCTGCTTTTGATGCAGTCCAAGACATGGGCAGTTTCTGGGCTGCAGTTGCACACTGACATGGCTCGTGTCCAGTTTCTCATCAGCCAGCACCCCCGAGTCCTTCTCTATAGGGCTGCTTTGAACCGCTCCTCCAACCAACCTGTAGCTGTGCCTGGGATTCCTTTGACCCAGGTGCAAGACCTTGCACTTTGCATTGTT
Source organism: Bolborhynchus lineola (assembly GCA_025448015.1). Lineage (NCBI taxonomy): Eukaryota > Metazoa > Chordata > Aves > Psittaciformes > Psittacidae > Bolborhynchus > Bolborhynchus lineola. The sequence goes on along the minus strand of JAOEHX010099252.1, from coordinate 79,207 downwards.
GACCTTCTTGAGGTTGACATTGGCCATCTCTCAAGTGTGTCCAAGTCCCTCTGTATCCCATCCCTTACCTCTAGTGTGTGGACCAGACTACACAGCTCAGTGTCTGAAAGCACGCTCAATCCCACTGTCCATGTCGTTGACAAAGATGTTGAACAGGATCAGTCCCAGCACCCCTGAGGGACACCACTCATTAGTGGTCTCCAACTGGACATTGAGCCATTGATCACAACTCTCTGCACATGGCAATCCAGCCAATTCATCCACCAACTGGTCCATCCTTCAAATTCATGTCTCTCCAGTTTAGAGACAAGGATGTTGTGTGGGACAATATCAGATGCTTTGCATGAGTCTGGATAGTCGATGGACACCTGCCCACTAGTTTGCTGATAAATGATGGTGAGTGGCTTAGCAAGTTTCATTAGCAGTTCTTTCAGCGCTCTCAGACTTGTGTATGTCTAAGTGGAGCAGGGGGTCACTAACCATTTCTTCCTGGATTATGGGGACTTCGGTCAGCTCTCTGTTTCAGTCATCCAACTTAGGACTGAATACCCTGAGGATGTCTGGTTTGCCTATTTCTCCTTAGATCAGAAGACGTTGGGATTTAGGGACCTGTGTAGTGAAAGCTGTGTAACCGAAACCGGTCGTTCTGTCTCAGCAGCTAGAACTGAGCAAATGTGAGAATACATAAAGAGATTTGTTTCTTACTACAGGCCCAGACAGTCAGTACACAAAAACAGCCCAGGAGATTGTAAACATCTGTTATCAGACTTTAGCTGAGGTATGTGGACTGCTCACTCTACTGCCAAATTTTTGTCTGTTTGAATTTTTTGTTCTGCAACTTTAGCAAGCTTCTTTCTTTTTAGTATGATGAGCACCTGACTCAACTTGAGAGAGACATCTCTACTGCTAAGGAAGCAGCCCTAGAAGAGGCAGATCTGGAAAGTCTTGATCCTATGACCCCTGGTCCCTACACTCCACAGGCAAGTGACCACGCAGTTTTCATTTCCTTTTAGTTTCAGTCTCCTGGATGTTTGATCCAGAATTGCCTCTTTGTTTACTGTTCTCCATCTGTCTGCAGTTTCTTTTTGCTGGAGTGTTTTTGAATAGTCTGTTAGCAGCTGTTTTTTAAGGATAGATATGAAAAGTTGTTATGATGCTTCAGGGAGTGAGGTATCTAAGACAAAAAAGGAAATTTCCCAACCAAGTTGCAAAACTTATCAAGGATGAGCTGTGTACAGTCAGGCACAACTGAGTGTTCATTGGAAACTCAAAGAACGTGCAAGTGTAGCAGTTTGTAACCTTCAGGAGACAAACAGGGAAAAGGTAAGGAGAACATGAAGAAAAATCAGTGCTGTAGTTCTGAGAAGAAGCCAAAGAGCTGTTTCGTGGGAGTATGGTTTAGAGGGTTATTGCGATGAGTAAAGAAAGTGCTTAATATGCAGTCTGACTCCTCTACATTCTTTGGTGGGATTCTTTAAATTTCTTTATTTTGGTTCTAATGAAAATAACATTTTTTTTACTCTTTTATTATTATATAGCAGACAGTTGTGTGTTTTAGTTATTTTGTATGTATTCTAGACCAAGTTGGAAGCATTATTTTTATAAGAGATGGTATGACAGACTGCTTTTTCAGTGTTTACATTTTGACAAGATTTTACAAGCTGTTTGGACTTCTTTATTTTTGTTGTCTCAACTCAGGTTGTTCTTAAGAACATTGGTAAAAAACCTTACATGAATGACAAGTTCATTCCTGAAAAATAAAATTGCCTTTGGAATTTGCCCAGTAAATAATGATTCAGGGAATGTCATCCTAGTGTCTGAGATATAGAATGAATCACAGAATCACCGGATGCTTTGTGTTGGAAGGGACCTTAAAGCTCATCCAGTTCCAACCCCTTGCCACAGGCAGGGGCACCTTCACTAGAGCTGGTCACTCCAAGCCCCATACAGCTTGGTCTTGAACATCTCCAGGGATGGAGCATTTACCAGCTCTTTGGGCAACCCGTACCAGTGGCTCACCACCCTCACAGTAAGGAACTTGTACCTTACATCTAAACTAAACTTCCACTGTTTTAGTTTAAACCCATCATCCCTTGTCCTGTTGCTACAGTCCCTAATGAAGAATCCCTCTCCAGCATCCTTGTAGGCCCCCTTCAGATATTGTGAGGCTGCTATGAAGTCTCCACGCAGCTTCTTTTCTTCAGGCTGGTTTGTGGGCTGTAAGTGCACTGAAGCTGGCTCATGTTCAGTTTCTCAATGACCAGCACCCCAGGTTGTTCTCTGCAGGGCTGCTCTGAACCTCTTCTTTGCCCAAGAAAAGTAGCTTTGCCTGGGATTGCCCCAAACCAGGTGTAGGACCTTGCACTTTGCATTGTTGAACTTCATGAGGTTGGCATTGGTCACCTCACAAGCATGTCAAGGTCCCTCTAGATCCAGTTCCTTCCCTCCGGTGTATGAATCAAACCACACAGCTTGGTGTGTTGTTGGCAAACTTGCTGAGGGTGCATCAATCTCACTCTCCATGTCATTGACAAAGGTGTTGAACAGGATCGGTCCCAACATTGACCCCTGAAGGACATCACTCGTTCATTACCCATCTCCAGTTGGGCATTAATCCATTTACCACAACTCTCTGTGCGTGGCCATCCAGCCAATTCTTTATCCATCAAAGGTCCATCCTTCAAATAGTAGAATGCAATTTCTGGGCAATATTTAACACATACATCTCTTCCCACAAAAAAACCCCAAACCAAAACAAACCCAAAATGTAGCATTTTAGGATGTTAGAAAGGACTTGGTAGGCATAATGATTGAATTCAATGGGATGAGAATACTGAAACTGAGTGTCATGGAAAATGTCCTTCCTGGCAATGGGAAGTGTCAGGCTGCAAGGGAGTCTTTGGAGATTAGCTGTTGAAACTATCTGTTGGCACATTTTGAGGAAAATTTCATGGAATCAGGAGTGATCAGAATACCTCAGAGAATGGGGAACAGAAATGTCACTCTTCTTTCTATGTGATTGTTTCCTTCCTAAGAGCAGTATTACCTGTTAGGATTTTTTTCCAGGTTGGTTATCAGGAGAGAGGAAAAGAGTCCTGAGCAATGAACTGCCTATTAGTTGTTTCTCCTTTTCAGTGCTTGCTAAAGGAGAGACCTTCCTGAGCTCTCACTTACCATCTGAAGGCCACTCTTTCCCTCTGCTTCTTGGCTGGAGATACACTCTCATTTTCAACACTCCCAGACTTGTCACAGATGGCGGGTCTGGGGATGGTCACTTGGCTTTAGTTCCATTTATTTCAGTTGCAGTTTTGATGTCCAATACTTAACTCTGTGTATCTTCAAGGGTTGGACTCCAAGATACAAAAAGCAAATATAGCAAGTAGAGAGCTGTCTGTGATTACATGTCTGTTTAAATTCTTAGGAAGCCTGTTTTACAGAATTCAAGCATTACTGCTCCTGCTTTTAACAGTTTCAGGATTGTTATGGTATTAACACTGTTTTATAAGGGTATTTTATCAAAGTCCTAATATGTAGTTTCTTAGGAATTCTTCAGAGGTTGAAGGGTGTGCAAACTCCAGACTGACTTTTAGAACACTTTTTCCAAACTCCTCCCTCCCCCCTTTATTTTCGTGTTTTGTTTTGTTACTTTATGGACTCCTGAGACAGTGATTTACACAGAATTGGATGAAAGTTGAATCTTTGCTATTTAACATGTGGTAGACCTTTTCCAGTTCTGATAGCAGCATGTGTGATTGGAATGCCATTTCCATTGTAGGAAGGGAAATTAAAAGAGCCATGCTGAGTCAGCCCAAAGGTTAATGTAATCAAGTATTCTGTCTGTGGCAGGGACCAGAAGTAAGCTGATGCAAACATACAGTAATTCTTCCTAGAGTGAAACCTCTGCTTCTAGCAATTGGCTGTTCAGGCACCTTAAACTGGCGTTGTGTCTGGGCCATTGTATTTGTGAGCTGCAGAAAGGGCTATTCTCTATAAATCTGTCTAATCATTTTGTAGTCCATTTAGGATTTTGGCCTCTAGGATTGCACTGCATAGAAGCACTAACTTCTGTTTTAAAATCTGCTGTTTGGCAAACTTCCCTTTATTGAAAATGTTGTCTGCTTTTAAGAGTTTGTGAAAATAAGCACTTTTTAAGACCTGGTGGCATTTTCCAGAAGAAGCTCGGTAAACAAAGAGTTATTGTGCTGTAAGGCTGGAGATTCCCTTTTCAACAATGAGCATGTGGGGATGAAAGTTTGTGGAGACTGTATGCTCTCTGATCTTGGAATAAAGAGGGAAGCAATCCTTGCTCTGGGAGTGCTATACATACATTTTTCTTTTTGTCTTTACCCCTTTTACTCCCACACCCATCACTGTGGTCCAGATGTCAGTCTTTGTTTTGTGTCCACTCATGCCTCCCTCAATGGTATTGCTATTTGTGTTCCCCATTCAGATGCGCCAGGGGCGAGGTAGGCTGGGCGAGGAAGACTCTGATGTAGATATTGAAGGGTTTGATGAGGATGATGATGGGAAACCTAAGACTCCGGCCCCAGTGAGTATATTTACAGAAATCCTAGCCACATGATGACTTGCATACTTGTGACAAAAGTCTTCATAATATAAGGGCTTTCTTTTGTGTCTGCCACCCTGAAACACAGCAGTATTGATAGCAGTAGCTAGACTTTTAAATGTAGTTTGAAAATATTAGTATTATGAAATGATGGAATACTTCAAATTGAATAGTGTGATAGATAATAGGCATATCCTGGAAATGGCAGCAGTAGTTTATATGTTGTTTGACCTTCACTATCCCTGTATGACCTAGGAAGTTGAAGATGCAGATGGTGACCTTGCTGATGAAGAAGAAGGATCAGCACAGCAACCGCAGGCCAGTGTCCTCTATGAAGATTTGCTCATGTCTGATGGAGAGGATGATGATGAGGGCAGTGATGAAGAGGGAGATAATCCTTTTTCATGTAGGTGTTCTTTTTCGTAAAAGTTTGAATGCAAACCCAGCAAATCTCATGCTTTCATCACAAAAACATGCGTTAAGAGAGATCAGAGCATACCTTGGATTATGTAGGCCACATGGTCTAACTGTCAAGAAGGAAGGCAGACCAAAGGGCAAGATGAGAAAACTGGCTGAACATGAATGGAACTGAAACCAAAGAGAAGTAGGAGTGCTCTAAGTACAGACACAAAAGAAAGCAGACATAAGACAAGATTTGGTCAACTGCATTTCATAAAGTGAAACTGTACATGGTTCTGGAAAGACTGAGGCTATGATTTGGTGTGCAGTGCCAAGAATGGGCAGTTCAGTAAAAGCACAGCATTTAGTTTAATAAGAGAGAGCGTGGTCAATGTATCAAAAACTGGAAGAGGTATCTGGAGGTCCTTCAGATTATTTCCCTGTTTTACGAAAAAACTTGGTATGTGGGAAAGTTCACAGTGGCAGTTAATGGTGGCTTCTGAAAATCATTAGGGGCAAGGACAGGGAAATTATTTGGAGTAGACAAGCGAATAAGGCCTTTTTAAGTAATGGTGGTTGTGAGATTGCTTTTGCATAACATCAGAATTCAGCACTCAGTAAGTGGCATCACCTTCCAGATACCCTTCCTGCTACCTTGTGGAGACCCTACTTCATATACATACAGTCCATATTGTAGCCTTTAAAGAAATACAGTGGGTATGTAACTGACAGAACAAAACTGTTGATTTGTGTCTAAACATTGCTTTATTATGCAGCTATCCAACTGAGTGAGAGTGGCAGCGACTCTGATATAGAGCCCAATGCAGTGAGACCTAAACAACCTCATGTTCTTCAAGAGAACACACGAATGGGCATGGACAATGAAGAAAGTATGATGTCTTATGAAGGGGATGGTGGGGAGACATCTCATGTTATGGAGGACAGTAATATCAGGTAATTGGATCTGAAAATCCCTTCTCTTCAAGATTTCTGAACTGTTTATCGTAAGAAGCTGAAGATTATCTCATTTCTTCTAATTTTTGTCACTGTTTTTAATGTTGCAGCCATTATTACCGTAATTGCAATTTATTACTTATTGACAGAAATTCAGTTCTGCTGTTAGATATCCATTAATAAAAGCATTAGCTAAATCCAAAAAAGAAAAAAAAAAGGTGTTTTTGTCAGATGATTTCCTGTCCACAGTGGTTTTTGAAGACTAATAAAGGCTTTTATAAGTTGTTTCAGAAACTGCAAGATGCAGTTGAAATTAAAAGATAATTTAATTAACTTCACAGGGTTTGATTTGGTTTTTTTTCTCTTAAGAAAAATCATTTCCTTACTTGAAAAGAAACTGGTTGGTTGCAGTCTAAATGAATAGGAGTATGCATAGTCTGTATTTTAGAAGGAGGTCCATTGTTTGAAAATGACAAGTACAGCACTGACTGGAGAGAATCTACTCTTTCTGCTCTGGCCATTCCTTAGAGTATTAGCATTAGATTCTCCAGGGTTTGCTTGTTTTCCTACTTGTGAAATTTAGTCCTTTAATGTTACTAATAGCATTACTTTAATGATATTATTATGACATTTGCCCAATAAATTATCATACAGGTAGCTATGCCAGGTCAGGCAAATGGTCAGTCCAGCCCAGTACCATGGCAATAGTTAGCAGAAAATGCTAGAGAAGATGAGAATGGGCTGTCTACCTGCCTGTCTTCAGTAAAGGTGATAGATGGAAGGTGCTGGAGCCGTGTTTTTCCTCCTCTGTGTGCATTAGAGTAGGATGAGGATGCTGAGAGACAGTTGTTTCATCAGAAGAAATGTGGGTTTTTTTAAAATCTGGCCACTTGGCAGAACTGAAGTGTGCAGTGGTTCTGAGTGTTCCACAAGGACTTCAAGCCAGGGAACTTTTGCAGGAGTTAAATACAGAAATGTCAGTATCAGAAGATATGAAACTATGGTATAATACAAATATCTTCTTTCTTACAGTTATGGCAGCTATGAAGAACCAGACCCAAAGTCCAACACACGAGATACAAGTTTCAGCAGTATTGGAGGGTATGAGATCTCAGAAGAGGAGGAAGAGGAAGAACAGCAACGCTGTGGCCCAAGTGTATTGAGTCAGGTCCATCTGTCTGAGGATGAGGAAGACAGCGAGGACTTCCATTCCATGGCAGGAGACAGTGACCTGGATTCAGACGAATGAACTCCCCTTCCTGAGTTAATGGTCATCCCAGTTTGGTATGAGGAACAGTATAATGTGGACTGTATTAGCAAGAAGTAGGTTTTTTTAATGTAGTATTTTAATTGCTGATAAAAAAAGTGTGATGTGATTGAATAAATGGTGAAAAGTAAGCCTTGAACATGCATGCCCTGCTGAGGTTTTGGGTTGTAGCCCGTGTAAGCTCCAGAATGAAGATTTGTATGGTTTGTTCTTGTGTTTTAGGTCAGTATAGACATCAAGTATTTTCTCATCAGTACTGGCCTGTTGGATACATGCACTTCTGTCAGAAATAAAAAGACTGCTTGGATTAAAATAGCTGCAAGTGATGACCCAGGAAATCATCATTTTATAAAGGTTTTTCGCTGGGACCGCAGCATGAAGGCCACGCTGGAGCCTTACCCCTGTTGCCTGTTTTGCATACTGCAGTAACAGCTGCCGTTTGCTTTGCTTTGAAGTTGCAGTTAGTCCGAGAAACCGGAATTTGGGCCTTGGAGTCTTCAGGACGGTTCCTTATTGACAGGGCGCCCTCAGTTCTGGTCACTGGGGAGGCACGCCTGGAATTGTGCTGCGGGGGTCACCGAGGAAATTCGGGGCCGGGCCCCGCCCCCGCCGCCTGGCCTCGCCTTCCCGGCAGCCCCCGCCTGAGCCGCAAGCGCCCGTACCGTGGGGGGCGGGGGGGCCTTTGCGCACGCGCAAGTCCTTTGCGTTTGTTGCAACGACTGTGCGGAGGGATACCTGAACTGACGGCCACGGAGCCGCGCAGGGTGGCGCGGCCGCGAGACGGGGAACGGGATGCGCGGAAGGAGACGGAGCGAGTGCGCGTGTTAATCCCTCCGCCGAGAGGGGCCTCTCCGCCCTCTCGGTGGCTGGCTCCGCCCGGACTACTTGCTCTGCAGAAACTAGTTCCGGCCGCAGCCATTCGGCACCTCGCTGCCTTCCGCCAGCGCCATTTCGGAAGCTGCTGTCTCAGCGCGCCGGGGTCGTGGGAAGCTCGGTAGTGCGCTGCCCGCCTCAGCCGATTTGATCTCTCCGCACCTGTGGCCCTTCTGCTGCTTCCACCAGAGCTTCACCGCCACCCTTTCCTGATGGCGACCTCCGTGGGGAACGTGGCTGACAGCACAGGTATTGTGGCCTGCCGAGCGGGGACGGGCGCGCTGGGGACCAGCGGCGCCGCAGCCCTGCGTAGGCTGGGCCCTGCTCAGCTTACTGCGTCCCTGAGGCCACCCCGAACGCTGCGTTCATGGTGCCCGTTCCTGGCAGAGTTTTCCAGAAGCCGCGGCCTGGGCGAGGTGGTGCCTCCCGCCGCCTTTGTGCTTGTCCCTCTCCCCGCCTCGGGACGCCGACTGGCTGCCGGCGGGCCGGAGTCGTTCCTCCGCGGGTTCCTGTTGGTGCTGCTCTTGGAGGGGCAAGGCGCGATTACTTCTTAGTGCGGCGCTCTCTTACTGTTTGTTATATTTATCTGACTGTCAGGTGACTGCGTTAGAGGACGACGTAGGATAAAAACCTGACCCAAAATGTACGTTGGCTGGTCTGGAAGCTCTCGCTACACTTAAGGAGCAATTCTTCTGTGGCATAGCCGAGAAAGTACAGTGCTTCTCTGGGCAGTAAGATGGAGTGCTCTAGCTAAGAAGGATCATGTTCTCCATGTAGTTTACAGAGTCATAACTTGGGGTATAGGGGAGAATAAAGGAGAAATCGCATTTTGACTATAGAGCAAGGAAGTGTTCTCCTTGCTGAAAGGTTTAAAAGGGCAGCACAGCCTTATCTGTCAAATTTTGGAGGGGGAGGCTCTGCAAGGGAGAGAATTAAAAGCTGGAAAGTCTGGGAGAAGTAGGGGGAAAAAAATAGGTCCTCTGGAGAAAGAGGTGGCATAGCAGTACAGAGGTATGGAAATGATGGTGATACAGAAGTGAAGATGGAGAAGCAAAGTGCTGTAATACGGTATTTTGTTGCCCCTCAGCTAGAACTGTGTCTAGTCAGCCGAGGCCAAAGCATCCCTTTGCGGCCTTGATCTGTGGATGTGAAAAGTACATGTGCATGCTTGGGGAGAGTCTCGTGCTCCTCAGCCATCACCACCTCCCTAGGTAACTGCTCTTGTCTGGGCCTTGGGTTTTACCTAAACATAAGGTTGAGCATGAGTGTATGGTAAGTGTTTAGGATGTTACTTCTGGGAAAAAAAATAAACCAGTCTTGAGTACATTTGTGATCTGTGTGTGTTTTATTTTGCTTTTATTCTGTAGATGTCTTAGGAAGGGTGATTGTCATAGCATGTGCTAGCCTTTTCCAAGGTCATGGTTAAAGCATGTAGCACAAGTTAGCCTAAGTATGCAAAAGTAGGTAAGAGATTGATCCATCTGCAGCTGTTTTCTTTGGAAATTGATTCGTCAAGCAACCACTGATGGCTGTGTTACGAATTCTTTGGATTGTGGAACTTTTCTTCAGCCAGCTTTCTGTTAAAAGTTCAGCTCATTTTGAACTGTGATAAAGGTAGCCATCCACTTTGTACTTTTCAGTGAATTTTTTAAGGATCATTGCTAAAATACTGTTTGGAAGTAGATGGACCTGCTATTTTAAACTGAATTTTGAAGGTTTGCTTAATGTCTTCTGCAGGGCTTTGTTTTGCACTGGGACTTGGTAAAAGGAAAAAAAAAAAAAAAAGTTTCAGTTATTTTGTTGCTTTTGTTAGCAATTCTTACTTCCGCACATTAAATACAGTAATTCTGCAGCACCTTATTTCTTGCCCTGGGAGGTGCAAGTTTCTTTCTGCTTCAGTAGGCAAAGTGTAGCATTTAGATAATGGTTGGGAGTGGCTTTCCAAATGGTGATGAGAATTTAAGTATAAATTTTTTTGGGTTGTTTTTGTTTGTTTGTTGTGTGGTTGTTGTTTTTTTTTTTTTTTTCCCCTTTGTCTGGATTCACTATGTTTGCTTTGTGCCATTGACAGAACTTGAAAATACACAAGACTGCCAGAAATCTTAAACCTATGTGGCTGGTAACAGCAGGAGGGAGGGAGTGAGGAACAGTGTGTTGGTACTGTAGTACTGTTACTACTGTCAGCACTTCGAGCGTTCATAAATGGTGCTTCGTTCTCATGTTGAGTAACAGTTATCTGTTTATTACTAGTGGGTTTAACCAGATACTAAAGTCCACTTTTCTCATAGTCGTGTTTGGAAACCTATTAGGCTAGGTTCATAGAAAACGGAACTCTAATCTGGTTGAAGATACTTGACTATTAAATTGTCAGGTATCTGAGAGTAGCCTTACTAGTTTAAACCTACTGTGAATCATGTTTTTAGTACTGACAGTGTTATCTGGAAAAACAACTTGAGTTACACAATTTCATTTAGTGGTTGTAGTCTTATCCACAAAACCTGCTGGTGCTAAAAAGGTGATTTTGAAAGTGATTTACAGAAAACCCAGTTTCATAAAATAAATACTACATAGTAACTCTGTACCTAATTTCTTTGTGATTATTTAATTGTCTTTAAAGTTCTCACAAAGGAAGAGGATTTTTATAGTTACAATATAATCGCAAAGGTGCATGTACTCAAGTGTTGAGGAGCTTGCTTGTATTAGGAAGGATTTATCTGTTTCATTTAAATAAAAAATTCTGAAACTCATCCAGGTGAGAAGTGTTTAATGAATTGACTGTAGAGAAGAGAGACTTGCATTAATCAAGCCTTTTTATGAGTCATTAATATAAAGACAGAATTGGAAGGCCAGCACTTCTTCCTGGAATGAACAGTTGTGGTTTTTTTTTCCAAGCCACACTTACGTGTATATTGATAAGGAACTGTGCTTTATAAGAAATTTTATTCACTTTTCACACTTAAGGTGGTGGTCTATTTAAGTATGTTGCTCTCCACAACTGGATCTTAAATACTACAACCATTTTGTTACTCCCATTCCAGCCAAATGACTAGAAGCAGTAACTCATTTTCTGTACCCTTTTTAATGATTCTTTCTGTAGGCCAGTTGCATAATCCTTGAAAGTGTGTTTGTCATTCATCAGATTGGTGCTCACAGCACCAATTTTTGTTCTGTGAAGGAATTTTTGCTCATTACAGAGGATTCAAGGAATGACTTCCCCCCCTTCCTTTAAGGGCTTTTGCTTTTGATGCAGTGACAACTTTCTTTTACTGAAATCCTTTGATGTCTTTGTCTGCTGTCCTTCATTTCTCTATTAAGCTTTTAGAAGTTGTTTTTAATATTAAAAAGCATAAAGAGAGAAAGTTTTGGGGGAGAGTGAAGGAGAGTCATTGCTCTGTTAGCACTATGACTATTGTGAACCAAAGTACAATATAATTTTGTAGAGTCATAGAATGGTGATTTGTGTTGGAAAGGGCCCTAAGAATGTCTAATTCCAACCCCCTTCCATGGGCAGGGACGCCTCACACTAGACGATGTCACCTAAGGCTCTGTCCAACCTGGCCTTGAACACTGCCAGGGATGTAGCATTTACCAGTTCTTTGGGCAACTTGTTCTGATGCTTCAGCACCCTGACTGTAAAGAATTTCTTCCTTATATCTAACCTGAATGTCAGGCATATCTTTAAGAATTCTTGAGGTCAATGCAAAATGTTTGCAAATACAGCCGTTGCTGTCTACATGTTTCTTATTGTTAGCTGATGAAGTTATGGACTTGTAGAGGTAATGTTAAAAATACAGTAATAGGTTGGGGCATGAACATCTGAGAGTTCAAAATCCGATGTGCTGTAGTGTTTTATGTCATTTCAAACATTTTCATCCTTCAGTTATGTATGTGCTTTTATATTGTTTTTTGGGGGGTGTGGTGTTGTGTGGTTTTGGTTTTTTATGCGTGTGTGGTTTTGGTTTTGTTTTGTTCCCATTATCTAACTTTTTGTTTTCCCCCCTTAAATGTTTTGGTGATTCTCCAGAACCAACGAAACGTATGCTTTCCTTCCAAGGGTTAGCGGAGTTGGCTCATCGTGAGTATCAGGCAGGAGACTTTGAAGCAGCAGAGAGACACTGCATGCAGCTTTGGAGACAAGAGCCTGATAACACTGGTGTGCTTTTATTACTGTCGTCCATTCACTTCCAGTGTCGCAGATTGGACAGGTAGGAGACTTAAGGAGCTATGTCAAGCTTTCTTTGTAGTTTGCTCCTCTAATATTACTGAGCATAGCTGATAAAAGTTGTATGCTAACACTGATTTCCTTTTTTATCTCTGAATGCAAATGCTGACTAACTTCATGGCAGCAGTAAGGACTGGTCAAAAATAATGGTCTTCCTTTTTGAATTTTGTTAGGGTAAGATAAATACAAATTAGAGTGGCTAGCTTTACAACAAACAACAGATTTGCCATTATTCTCATGTTATTTTAATATTGCCCACCGTAAGTCAGCCATACTTGTGTGTACTTGGAGGTGTTTACATGTGTAAATAATGGCTTATTTATTCCACCTGCTGTGTGGGGGTTTATGGTTTTGTTTTTCTAAGTTTCAGGACTGATTATTTGCTGTGAAATGGCATGCTTAGTTAAGGATTTTTGTCATCTGAAAGTTGCATCTATATTATTTCTGCTTGCCTGTTCCTGATACTGCTTTCTATGCCTTGAGCATTTTTGACTTCTCTTGATCTAGCTGTAAGTCTGTTTGTGCTAATGACCTTTAGACTGAAATTTATTTTATATAGGCTTCTGAATGAAGTTGTAATAACAGTTCAGATACAGGGAAAATAAAATGGGGGAAGATTCAATAGAATTTACATCTACATCTGTCAGCTGTGTCTTTTTTCTTGAAACAAATATTTAGTGGGACATTGCTTAAAGCATACAAATGTTGAAAGAGGCTTCACAGGATTTCTGTAGTGTTTTCTCCAAGTGCGTCAAGTTCAGGTTTGGTGAGGTAACTTGAACCCTACTTACTGTAAATGAGAGTTATCTTTCCTTAGCAGAATCTTAAATACAAGCAGGGAAGGTGATAATTTAAGGTAGGACCTTAAATGTAACACAGCTCTGTAAAGCCAGATTTGTTTCCTATATGTTTGACTCAGTTAAACATGAATGTTCCTTAACAAACTAGGTAAACAGGCAGACACTGAAAGTAGATGGTGTCTGTTTGGGTTTTTTTGTTTGGTTGTTTTTTTTGCCAATTTGTTGAATTTTCTTCCAGGTCTGCTCACTTCAGCACTTTGGCTATTAAACAGAATCCACTGTTGGCTGAAGCCTACTCGAATCTAGGCAATGTGTACAAGGAACGTGGACAGCTACAAGAAGCAATTGAACATTATAGACACGCACTACGCCTCAAACCAGATTTCATTGATGGATATATTAATTTGGCTGCTGCGCTGGTAGCTGCAGGTGATATGGAAGGAGCAGTACAGGCATATGTGTCTGCCCTTCAGTACAACCCTGTAAGTAATGCTTTGTTTTTATAGAAGAGCCCCATGCTTCTTGTCACAGTACACACAAATAGCAGGTTTCAAGAAAGTGATTAACCTTCCCTCTACCCTGTACACCATAAACTTGATGATCTCCTTAATACTTCTCTTAAGGGTCTTTGAAAGACTTGTATTACAAAAGGTTTTAAATTGCAGTACAGTAAGGGGTGCTGATTGTGTACTTAATCTGTATTGTTGAAATAACAGAAAAGCAAGAATTCTCCCACTAAGCTGAAGTCAGATGTTTCAGTGAATAGCCTCATACTTTAGCTTTGTGTGCTTTAAGGCATTATTACAGTGAGAGGATCACTGCTCAGTCTTGAATATGCGTTCTTTAAAAATCATTAGGTATTACCTTATCACAGAATCAGAAATTTCATGGTGGTGAAGGTGGCCTTCCTTAGATTTCCACCGGGGCTGGTTTAGAGGAGCATCATTTTTATGTTTCATAGGCTGAAACTGAGTATTTGTCTAAAAGAGGCTTGTATAAAATAGATCTGGTATTTGGATTTTTGATTGTAACTGTTTTGAATTGACATTTTTAGTAAACTGTATCAGTCTGCTATCTTCTGTTCATTTTGTATCAAACTCAAATCATTTGTATAGTAGTACTCAGCATGATGAGGGTATCTGCTTGCTATCTGGTCATATATTTTGTGAAAATACCCCCAAACTTAAAACGCAGCATTTGTCTAGTGTACATGTATTCTTTTTGCTTTAGAAAAGCAAATGCAAACCCAGTCCAGCAAGAGCCCAGATTCTATGTTCTTCAGGCTCGGTGAACTTGGCAAATTCATTATGTTAAGTGTAGTAGAGTTTATGCATTGGTTAGAAATACTGTAAGATGGCGTTTTCTCAAGATTTGTTTAGGTTAGAAACTTCTTTTGTTAGCATTGACAGAAATGTCCCCATTTTCTATGGTCTTTACTGCTAGATAGTGCCTGGGCTGTGGTGAAACATGAAAGAACAAGAATGCATCGCAAGACTGTTGAAAATGGATAGATTAGTGGGGAAAAAAAAGGGAGGGAAAACTGGAGATACAGAAAGCAAAGTCATTATAAAATCTATTTAAAACCTATTTAAAAGAATACAAGTTTGCAGTAGTGTTTGGAAAAGAACAAAACCAAACAAATCTCCCCCCCAAAGAAAAGAATGAACACACCAGAGAGGGGGATGTAGGTGTGGAGCTTCAGGAAAGCTGGAGAATGGCTTTTTGTAAGGGCATGTAGGACAAGGGGAAATGTCTTTAACCTACCAAAGGGGAGATTGAGATGAGACCTGAGGCAGTTCTTCCCTGTGAATGTTATGAGTACTGGCACAGGATGCCTGGAGAATCTGTGGGTGCCCCATCCCTAGCAGCGTTCAAGGCCAGGTTGGACAGGACTTGGAGCAATCCGCTCTAGTGGAAGGTGTCCCTGCCTGTGGCAGGTGTTGGAACTGGATGAGCTTTAGGGTCCCTTCCAACACACAAACCAATCTGGGATTTTATGATTCTATATGTATATTATGATTTAAACTTATACATGACAAAAGAACTTAAGCTCCTTGTGGCAGAGGGCATTTGTTTTTCATTTTAGATTTCCATTTGAAGAGGAATTATATGAAATAGTGCTTTTTTACTTCTTTACTACTTACAGTTTTATTGTTACAGTAGTAAAATCAGATGCTCTGTTGGCTATAAATATTAAGTCAAAAAAATAATCAACATTCGTGATGTATTTATTAAAAATAAGCTGTAGAGGACTGGGGTTTTCCTTTGAAAGTTCTCTGTGAAGACCTTTGGGATGTCTGAAGTCCTGAAGCTAATAGAGCGGCTTTGATGTTTCAGGACTTGTACTGTGTTCGTAGTGACCTGGGGAACCTGCTCAAAGCCCTGGGTCGCTTGGAAGAAGCCAAGGTAGGTGTTGCGTAGAATACATGTAAACATCAGTGTTTTGAAAACTTGAACTTTGCACCAAGTCTTCAGATCTGCGTTGATCTACAGACAGTCTGAGAAACTGCTGAAAACTGAAGGCACTGAAACACCCCAGAGTAGTTGTAGGGCAAGATATGGCATGTCCATGTGTAAAAGTTGGTTTAAGTCAAGAAATGGAACATTACCAAGCCTTTCTGCTGAACTAGACTATCTGATACCATTCTGAAGTATTGGGCAGGGGCTCCATCATGCTCTTACCTGGAAATAAGTAACAGTCCTTCAAATCTGAGGCTTGCCTGCTCGTGCCAAGCAGAGAGCATGTGTTTAGCTTGAGATCCCTGTACAATGCAGGTGCTACTGAAAACGCTGCTCTTCTGAAGTCCTTTGTGGCTTGTAAGTGGAGAAGAAACTTATCCAAATGTTTCCTTGTAATATTGGCTTTTAAAGATTTTTATTCTTTTAACTTTTCCCTTCCCTTTATAGTGGAAGAAAGGCTAATAAATGATCAATAGCTGCAGTATGTGACACCCATCCCCTCCAAAGTATCTTCACGTCTTCCCTCTCCCCTCCCCCAAAATAAAGAAATCAGAAGGACAAAGCTGGTTTGTTTGGGAAATGAACTGATCGAAAGAAAACTTGCTGTAGTGGAAAGGTGGCTTCTAGCAGTCTTGTGTTTCCTAAACTGCGAATTTGAACACCAAGATGAGTTTAAAATTCTTGGCATATTAAAACTTGGATTGCACAAAGAAATTGTCTTGTTACAAGCCACCTTACGCGTCCGCGCTGCAGGGGTGAGGAGTGTGGAGTTATCAGAAACACTCTGGACTCCACGTCTGTCACTCCAAGCCCCACGCGCATGCTAAAAAGTGGAGTGTATGAACAGCGTAGCTGTCTGTTTGGCTGCAGCACCATTTGGGGAGGGTTGTGATCTTTATGGGGTAATGGGAGTGCAGGTTCAAAGTTCACTATTTTTTTGATTTCTCATCACAACTTGGATTGTGTGTACTGGCCTAGGGCAGCCTGATTGATTCGGTTGGATCCAGGTTGAAAATATTTTGTAGCAGCATTTAGGGTTTGAACAGTCTTGGTGACACTTGGTCCGCCCACCAAGCGGACAGCTAACAAGAATTGCACTTCACTGCAGCTTTAGTGTGACTGGTATAGGCCAAGACACTGCGCCTGCCTTAGGTTGCTGACTTCTTTGTTTCAGAGCTCTGGAGACACCTAGTTTGAAAGTGTTATTCCGTTTTGTGAGAATTTAATAAATGAGGAAAAACATCTTGAGTAAATTGCAATGTGTTTCTTTGGTTATCAGTCCATTTGAAAGATCAAGCCAGCAGATTCCTTACAGTTTGGACTAAAATTTAATCTCTTTGTAGATATTTCAGAGCCTTTCTTCCAAAAAAAAAAAAAAAAAAAGAAAAGAGAAAAAAAAGAAGTCCCCGCTGTATGCAATTGCCCTGATTAACCCTCTCCTGTCTGCATGTCTCCCTTGTTACACAGAGATTGTCCTCATTCCCATGTGTTAAGACATGTCCAAAAAAAATGCAATTGCTTTGTTGAACTCTTACTAATGATCTTGTTTTATTTTCTCTCTTGTTTTTGGTTTTTCACCACTGATATTGTATTTAGAAGGTTTCAGGTGGGTGAAACCTCCTATTCCATGCGTAAGGTGCCTCGCTGAAGGGAGCTCGAGGCCTGGATCTAGGGCAGACACACACCTCCTCCTCCTCTTCCAGCAAGGAACGCACCGAAAAGTCACATGATGAGAAATATGGTAACGGGTTTGTAACTGCCACAGCAAAACCATTTGCCTCCATGCCTGACTCTTCTGTCTTGTGGCTTCAGAAACAGCTTAAAATATTTAATTACAAGCAAGTAATATAAGAATATTTTATACTAGTAGCCACAAATTCTTTCAAAGAAATAAAGTAAAAGTAAATTTTAATTTTATTTATTTATTTATTTATTTAAGAAATAATTGGAGATAGTTAATAGTAAAAGCTTCTAACTCTTCTGGTTGTTCATTTTTTTCCTTTTTTTCTTGTTTGGATTGCAGCGTTCTGCTCTTCTGATGATGCGCTGTGATCCTGCAGTAGCGCAAAGGCTGCGCAGCGGTAACGCGCGTTGCGTGCGATTAAGCCCTCGTGAACGGTTGACTAGATGATTAATCTCTGATTGGGTGACTGCCCAAGCTCCAGGCTGTAGCCTTTTGGATAAAATTGGTTTGTAATGCATTTTAATGTCCAGACATCAAATTTAACATGCAAGTTTCTGTATGGGCCTGCCTGGTAGATTAATGATTCTGGTTGGCTGTTCACTGGACATAGGGGCAATCAATCTAGCAAAGCAGTTCGCAGCGATAGCGTGGCGCCGTGCTGTTTAGGATGCGCAGCGATTTCTTGCGCTTGCATTACAGGGACCTAAACCTTCATGCAATCCTGTCATTTGAGGTTTTGAAGCTGCAGATGATGGCATGTATGTGAAGATGTGAAACAAGATACCCACTGGGTGTATTAGCTCACTTGACAAGGACTGTTAAAACTGAAGAATCTTTTTCAATAGTTTTTCTATTTTTTTTTTTTAAGTAATTTCTATCTGATTTGCATATTTCACAGCAAAGTTGTTTTTACACATTAGGGATTTTGTTTTTATGCACTTAAAGGAGGTAGATACTTGTGCTGAGTTACTTGAATTGTTTCTAAAATGATTCCTGTGGTGACCTGGTGTCTAAAGGTATGTTAATTTGTTAGCAGCATAACTGAGAAATGGTGGGCTTGCACCTGGGTTTTGGTTGGCGCTGGCGCAGGATCAACAGCAGTTTGCAGCGCATTAGTTTTGGCGCAAGCTAGCCTATACTGCAGGGTCACTTTTGGCTGTTTAGAGAAGGCATACTGACAATTTTTTTTCTCTTTTTTTTTTTGTTTTGTTTTGTTTTTTTTTTGTTGTTTCTTTTTTTGTTTTTTACAAATACCCCCTTTCCCTTGTATCTCTCTTCTTTAACTGTTTCAAGGCCTGTTACTTAAAAGCAATTGAGACTCAACCAAACTTTGCAGTGGCCTGGAGTAATCTTGGCTGTGTTTTCAATGCTCAAGGAGAAATTTGGCTTGCAATTCATCACTTTGAAAAGGTAACTATCTAAAGCCAGTCAGCTTCATTGCTAGTTTTTATTGCACATGTAGTTGATTCCTTGTAGGTGATAGAATTTGAACAGCAGAGAGCTTATGATCCTGTTAATTAATGTCCCGTTAGTTACCATTCTGTGGTGATCAGTGTTTCAGACTGCCTGTATGGCACTAGAGAGATATACTTAAAATTGCCTTAAGGGCTTCTCACAAATGTCAAATATAAGAAAACTCATTAAGTTGTTTCATGGTTCTTTTCTGTGATAAATTTTTCAAAGCCTAATCTGATGGGAATTTTGCATGTTTGGTTGGTGAGAGGAAGGAACAACTTTCTGCTTAAACCAATTTTTCATTGTGATTTTGTTTCAGGTATTACTGCCTTTTGAGTAACAGAGGAGAACAGTTTTAAGTGTTACGCTAGTTCCTCTTCTCCAGAATTATTTTTCACCACTGTTGTTCAAATTTCTTTGTATTAGTGTCATTAACTAATTTTCTTGTACCTTACACTAAGTATATGGGTTGCATCTTAATTTAGTTTGTATAGTCTCTCAAGTTTCTGAAATGACTTAAGATCACATTTAAGAAGTGGTGACATTATCTTTCTGATAGTCATGACTTAAGATCTACAAAATTTTAAGTGCTTGGGGTTTTTTTTTTTTGTTTTTTTTTTTAATCTCTGCCTAGTTAATGGTAGATTTTGAAGTGTTTTAATTTTGAAATAATAGTTCCTATAAGAAAGATTGTAGGCATGGCCTGTCAAATACTCAGATAGAGCTTATGAGTGTATCTCCTGTAACTTTGTTGGGTCTAAATTTTTTTTTGCACCTTATTAGTTTGGAAGGGAGTGTTTTAGGTTAATGGCTACTGAATTTTCCCTACATATGCAATGTATTTGCTCTTTTCTTGATCTTGTGAATCTGTCTGTATTTTCCTATGCTACTAAAGTTTTAAAATGCTGTCTTATTTTGCCATTGATCAAGGATATGGATCAGATTTTTTAGCATTTTCTTGCCTAAAACCAAATTAAAGTCAACATAGAATGGGTAGGCAGGAGTGCTAAGTATGATCAGCCTAGCATGAAACGAATGCTTAATACTTAATTCTGCAGTAGTTGCAACTGACTGGGTAAGCAAACGAGTAAGTTTGAATATAGTGCATGCTGTCGTTTCTACAGGTAAATGGCTGATGCTCTATGATTTATATAACTTAAGTTTTCCTTCCTTACTAGGTAATTGATAAAGTCTTAGATGCTTACAGATTTGGTTTGTCAGATCAAAACCAAAACAACCCCAAACCAAAACAACCACCAACAAAAAACAACCACAAGAAACAAGCAGCTAGGTTTCATAGGAAGTGTTTTTGTGTTGATGCTCAAAACTGTTACTTCAAAAATATTTTCAGGCTGTAACACTTGACCCAAATTTTTTGGATGCTTACATCAATCTGGGAAATGTGCTGAAGGAGGCAAGGATATTTGACAGGTAAGCAGATAAGTATTATTGCTCTCTCAGTGCCCTGTCAGAAGTATGAAGATAAAAATTAGCTTCCTGATGTAAAATCATATTGGACAGCATAGCAGAGACTTCTGCTCTAAGCCAAGCAGGTAAATATACTATTTGAAATATATATAGAGTGAGTTACTGGAATGATAAAAAATATAATCCAGTGGAATGTATTTATTGTTGTTTTCTTGTACTTAATAAAATACTAAAAATGATAGTTTCTGAAGGTATTGATGGAAACAGATTTGAAATACAGGCTGGGAAGGGTTAAGGTAGGTGCCTGAGAAAGGCATGAGCCCTTGAGTTCTCTGTTTTCATTATGTGATTCAGGATATAGTCTATAAAAGCCTCTTCTAAAATCTTCTGTGTATGACAAGCTGAAATTCAGCTAAGCATCTGATGGAATATTCTGTATTTGTTACGTGTCGGCATCATGTTGCATTGGGTTGCAGTACTGTTGCTGTTGTTTTGAACTAACTTGTTTTGAGACCTCTCATCTTATATGTGAATCTTACTTTTCCTTCTGGAAGGAGACCCAGGTTGTGTTGTTTATATATGGTGTACCATATTGCATCTGTTAATTGGTTTATAATCTCTGGAAGCTGTAGTTTGTGGCTTCAAATTTAACAAAGGCTTGCAGGGAACAGGTTAATTACTCTAACTAGCTGCATTGCACGATGTAAATGATGCAGTGATTTCTCTTTAACAGTGAATTAAAGGACTGAACAGGGGTATGTGTCCCCAGCATTTTGGAATTGACATCACCATTTTTAGAACGTATTTACTATGTATGTTGTTGTGATTTGTTCAGAAATGGAATTTGAATGCATCTGTCATTTTGATATTGCTATAGGAGCATATAATTAAAAATCTCATTTTTTAATAAAGTTAAGTTTGAACTGCAAGTAAAGCATGACACTTAGGTTAGTGGAAACAATAAAGACGTGTAATGATATACCATTTATATTGTTGCAGTTGAATAATGAACTGGAAAAAAAATGGAAAAAGTCTCATCTTATCCTAATAGTGAAGAGTGCTTAAAAAAAAGTAGATGCAAGCTTTCCTTTTTTAATACTTACATTTATCACTGTACAACATCAGGTGGGAGGAAGACATTCGTGTTTTATGAAATATTTCTTCTGATCTGCTAGTCATTACAAAATTCAGCATAGCTTTAAATAGCATTCATCATAATCCTTGATTGTCCTTTTAATTCAGGTAGTACCCTTCTGTGTTTTCAATAATGTCTTACAGGACAGATTTGTATGTATGTTAATACATATTCCTTGAAGTCTGGTGGGTTTTTTTATGTAAGTTATTTTTTATGACCAAGGTAAATAAAATTGCTGTTCTGTGGATAATTGTTTACCTTATTTTTCTTGTTTTTCTTGTTACAGAGCTGTAGCAGCTTATCTACGAGCCTTGAGTTTGAGTCCAAATCATGCAGTTGTGCATGGCAACCTTGCCTGTGTGTATTATGAGCAAGGACTAATAGATCTAGCAATAGACACCTACAGGAGGGCTATTGAACTACAGCCCCACTTCCCTGATGCCTATTGTAACTTGGCCAATGCCTTGAAGGAGAAAGGCAGTGTAAGGAGTATTTTTTTTCTTTTTAAGTTTTCTTAGAAGTACTTGAATGCTGATTTTGGACACTGAGTGTTACCAGCTGTGTCTAGATGGGTGGTTACCCTCAGTCATGAGGAAAAAGAATTCTGGAAATCTCCACCTTGAACTTGTTAAAAGTGATGGTATAATAATTTCCCATAAGCAGTGCTGTTACAACAAAAATTACCATATTAACAGTATCCTTTTCTTTGAAGGTGGTAGAAGCAGAAGAATGCTACAATACAGCTCTGCGACTTTGTCCCACTCATGCAGATTCTCTCAACAATCTAGCAAACATCAAACGGGAACAAGGGAATATTGAGGAAGCTGTCCGTCTTTATCGGAAAGCTCTTGAGGTACAGTTGAATGTGGGGAGGAAAAGCTGTGGAATTCAAATTGGGAATGTGTAATAAGACAAGTTTTTTTTCCGTTTTTGGTCATAAGTGAAGGGACATCTGTTCAGAGATCCAAGTCATAAGAAGATTAAGAAATGCCCAAGTATTTTTTTGATATCATGTACTTGAGAAATTTGAAAGATTCTACTTTTTCTTCCAGGTGTTTCCAGAGTTTGCTGCTGCGCATTCAAATTTAGCAAGTGTTCTGCAACAGCAAGGAAAGTTACAGGAAGCTCTGATGCATTACAAAGAGGCCATTAGGTAAATGGATACTGTCTGTAATAGTCCCAGTCTTTCTTAACAGGAAAGTACCATAGCTCTTTACAGAAAGTGACTTACAGTAGTGTATTTTAACTCAGATAGTTGCTTTGCAAACCCCAAAATTAGTATGGTTCCTCTTTGTAGGAGACACTTTTATTGTTCATGATTGTTCATGATAATATATATTATCTTTATTTCTCAGAATCAGCCCCACATTTGCAGATGCTTACTCTAATATGGGAAATACTTTGAAGGAGATGCAGGATGTTCAAGGAGCTCTACAGTGCTACACTCGTGCCATTCAGATAAACCCAGCTTTTGCTGATGCCCACAGCAACCTGGCCTCTATTCACAAGGTAGCACATGCAAATGATTCACTCTTAAGAGTATGGTGGGGCATTGTGAGTACTTACCCTGAGTATATTTTTATCTGCTGACTCATTTCTGTGTCCTTACAGGATTCAGGGAATATACCAGAAGCCATTGCCTCTTACCGCACTGCTCTCAAACTGAAACCTGATTTCCCAGATGCCTACTGCAACTTGGCCCACTGTTTGCAGGTGAGGAAGATGAGGTTTTAATTGTAATTCTTAAGATTCCTCTGCAGAAAATATTAAGTATGCTCACCTCAATAAATCACAGATTTACAGAGTGGACTTAAGACTTGAATCAGAAGATAAGACTATATAGTAACAAACAGTTTCTACTGAAGTTTTCACTTCCATTTATGAAAGAAGCATTAGTCTCAACTTGTGAAATATGTGTTACAGATCAAGGGAAGCTGTTGTCCTAATACTCTTTCAATTTCTCCCCTTTTTCTAGATTGTCTGTGATTGGACAGACTATGATGAAAGAATGAAGAAGCTGGTTAGCATTGTAGCTGATCAGCTGGAGAAAAATAGACTGCCTTCTGTCCACCCACATCATAGCATGCTGTATCCCCTTTCTCACAGTTTTAGGAAGGCTATTGCTGAGAGACATGGAAATCTGTGCTTGGACAAGGTAGGAAGTTACAATTCAAGTACTTTGGTTTTCCCTGTCCTACTGCAACTCTAATACGTGCATAGCTAGTATTAGCCTTTGTGGCATTTCTGAGTCACTGTCCTGTAGGGAGGTGGTGCACACTGTTGCTCATCTAGTTTTGAAAAGTATGTATCAGGCGTGTTTCAGAAAAGCAGAGTGAATAAAATATTTCCTGACAGTAAGATAAATCCAGGCAGCTGTGTGATAGTATCTCTCAAAATCTGGTCCTTTCCAGCATCTGTAGTGCTTGGAACCTGACCTTGCCTCTAGTGAATCCTTGCTGGAACATGAGTTTTGTGTTCAATTAGCTCTGGGCTTTCAAAATGCACTTGCTATAATGGTTATGGCAGCAGTGTTGTAGGGGTGATGTATCATATTAGGGAGTATTTGTTGTTACCCTGTTCTGAAGTACTTTGTGTACAGTAGACTAGATTCTTCCAAAACCACATATTCTCTTGCTGAATTACTTAACTGTGTGCTGTTTCCACAAGTCTGCACAGCACCTCAAGCTGCTAAGAGTGCAGTTGCAGCCAATGGCGAATTCTTTAACTAAGATTTGATGCAACTTCTTTTTGTTTTCAACCAGAAGGCCATAGCTGTGGCCACTCCTGAATTTTGACATGGTTTACTTGTGCAGGTTGCCAATTGTAGTTGAAAATGCCCTGTCAGCCAGTGGAAGGGTCTGGTTATCTGATATAAGAATCTTAAACTTTAGAAGGTAACACTTAGCTTTCAAACTGGCTTGTCTTAATAGTCTGATAGTACAGGCTGATGTCTGGGGAAGATGGTGAGCATAAGAACAGAAAACATGCTGTGGTGCATGGTTTTCTTGGGGGTTTTTTCCCCCCTCTGTTTAGCATTTGGTTTTGGTTCCTGAGTTTATGAACAGTTGTGTGTTTTCTTGACAGATTAATGTTCTTCACAAGCCATCATATGAGCATCCCAAGGATTTGAAGGCCAGTGAAGGTCGACTTCGCATTGGCTATGTGAGCTCTGATTTTGGAAACCATCCAACTTCACACCTAATGCAGTCAATCCCAGGCATGCATAACCCAGACAAATTTGAGGTAAAAATATAAATGGCATGCTTAAAGCTTTAAATATGGCTCTAAGTGGCATCTTGTTCTTGGCGCAGACAGGTAAACTAGGGAAGGGCAAATTTTGTTTCGAGGCTGAGGTTTTTGGTTTTTTTAGTTTGTTTGTTGTTTTTTTTTTTTTTTTTTTGTGGGGGTGGGGTTAAGCATTGGTAGATACATCCACAAAACAGATGGAGATGCTGTGCAGCAATTAGAGCACATCACCAAATGTGCTCTAATTGCCCTCCACTGGGAGGTGCTACAGTGGAGGGGAGCACAGTCAGCAGCAACCCTTCCTCCCAGTGTCTTCAGCTGAACTGGTGATTTGTATGATCATTGAATACTATTATGCTGAGTTTTACTTTCACATGCTCAGAATCAGATTCTAGAGACAATGAGATTCTTCTCTTAACAACCATGGAAGCTAGATCAAGTACTCTGCCTCATTCTCTCTACACCCACAGAACTGCCACAATAATTATTAGAAGGGTTATGAAGATTGATTAATTTAAGGTTGTGAAGCTCTGACATATGAATTCTATAGCAAACAAACTCAAAGCACTTTTAACCACAAGGCCTTTAGGCAAGAACAATGACAAAAGTGATTATTTCCTCCCACTACTTAAAAAAAAAACCAACAAAAACAACCCCAAAAAAAACCAAACCCCACCATTTTCTGACGTTTTCACAGCTCTCATTTTAAATCCATTTGTTGTAATGCTACATTTCTCTCATAATACTAGATGCACTTCTGGTCTTCAAAAACAAGAACACAAACACACCAATGATCTTTACTGTTATTAATGGGATGAAGAAAATAATTGTGAAAACAATTATATTATGCTTTATGACAATAACAACTAGTGTTAATGTGCAGAGGTATTCTCTGTGGAGAACAGAGGATACTAACTTCTGATTCAGTCTCTCAACTTACATAAAGTTTAAATCACTGCTATTATTATTCACTGAAGAACTTTTAGAATAAGGTTTGTGATACAATATAAAGAAAATGGATCAAATGTTTTGTTAACTCCCCAGGATGTATTGAGAAAGGAGTTATTTGGTGCGTTAGCTTTGTGAAGTGAAACTTCAGGTGCATTCTGTTTTGAAATATTTCCATACTTCAGCAGATCAACCAGTTTAGATTGATCTAATATCTACTTACAAACCAATGTGATTAGTGCATTTTATTTTAATATAATGGCTTTTCAGAAGCAAAATATAGTATAAAGAAATATATATATATATTTATATAAATATATATAATATAAATAATATATACAATATAGTGTTTCCACCTATGATTTCACATGTTCCAGTGAGTAGCACTTGCTAACTCAAAGCACTTCTTGCTCCTATCACTCAGGACAAAAGTTCTCTAGCTTCCCATAGTAAGTATTAATTTCAAATTGTAATGTCAATGCATTAATAGGATAGAGACCCAAATTTTTATTTGTACTGGGGAATAGAAAGCCCTCATTTTATGAGAAAGACTTAGCTTCTGAAAAGATTGAGGCATATTTACCTTTTTTTTTGTTTGTTTAAGAAATAACCAACATTTATTTAAACTCCAGGTAAAAGGTAATTTTATTAAGTTTAGAAAGCTAAAGGCACCAACTAAAAGCTTTGAAGAATGGTGGAAAATTAAAAAGGAGATGTTGGCATAGCATGTTCTATACTATGCTATTAGTTTAGTTTGTATTAAGCTAAGCCTAAGCCATAAATGTCATTCCTTATGTGAACTTTAAAACTGGTATGACTTTCTTACAGTATAAAATTACTTATTAATCCATATTTAAAAATCGTTATACCTGTGTTCCAGTTATTATTCCAAAGCTTTCTATTAACTTTCATCTAATTATTTTTTTAGACTCAATGAATGCAGCTGAAACAGCAATGAATGGTGACTGGTTTTCCTCAGTTCATATTCTGTTAGTGTTCTGACTCTGAAATGCCTTCCTTATTTAAGGTATATCAGGAAGCCTACAGATGAAGGACATGATTCCAAGTTAACTTGCGTTGAATGAAAATTTCATGTTTGTGAAAGAAGACTCTGCTACTGTATTAGACTGACTCCACACCAGAAAATGATCAAGGATTATAGTTTTCAACTTATAAATTTGCCTCATGCTTCTGTACTATGCACTGAGGCAAGCTTTAAATTTCAGACTGTATGCCTGTTTTCGATGTGAAAGTGCTATGACCCTAAGACAATTTCATTAGCTTGCTTTCCTTTTTTCTTTTCCTTACATTTTTATGTGTAGATTATATACATGGATTTCATCTTTCTTTGTTTACATAGAACAGATTTAGTTCCCTTATAAACCTGTAAAATGGAAATAAATGCTTGTGATTGTTGTTATGTTTAAGCAATCAGTCATGAGCTCAGAAGACAAATTACTCTAAACACAGTTTCAGGAACAGCAAACATTGAAGACTGCAACTCATCTTTATTATGAAAAAGAAAACAACAAAAGTGAACATTGCCAGTGATTTACATGATATACTATCATTTTATCTGACCATTTAAGTAAGGTTTCAAGGGAAAGAGAAAACTAATGCTTGAATTAAGGCTTTTAGATAAACTATTTGTTTGTAAGTTTTTTGTTCTATGAACAGTAAGAAATAATTCTGTCCCTAGCTGTCCTACTCAATGCTTGAACTTCCCTCTATACCTTGTAACTAAACCAAGCTCGTTCTCCAAGACAACTCCAAAAGACGAAGAGATGAACACTGCAAGTAGACCAAAGTGCCTCTTCCGGGTATATCAGGATAGTTTGCATTTCCTGTCAGCAGAGGTTACTGATTTGTATCTCTGCTGTACACAGCTATCCTCCTCACAAAATATACAGGAATCTTTGAAAATGCAACTTTGGAAACTATGCCTTTTTAAAAGCATATCCAAAATTAAAATTGAAAGTTTAGGGAACCAAATGTTACTGACAAACAAAGGTGGTCTAGAAAACTGCACGACTCTCATTTCATTCCAGAAGTAGGAGAGGGCTAGAATTGAACAGTAGCCTTAAAGTGGATTTCTAGGCATAGAATTATATTTAGAAGGAGGAATTTGGAATCTTTTGCTATTCAAAACTGAGAAACTATGAACAGTAGTAGAAGGATATGGATACTAAACTCAAGTTAGAGATGATTTATACACAGAGCATGATTAATTTGTGACATCAGAGGATTTACCCAAAAACCTCTGGTGCCTTTATTGTCATGTCTTGTAACATCAGTGCATTTAGAGATTCAGGGTGTTTTTTTTTCTGTAAAAGTCATAGTATTGTGACATCACAGAATAATATATATAAAAAAGACAGATTATTATTCCTATTTATCAGCAAATACATCAGTAAAATTCTAGTTCTAGCAGTGGAAAATAACTGCAGTATAGAATGCAGCCTATCTCTAGAGGTACTTCAAATCATCACAGTTTCTCAGGCTTTGTGACTGCTTTACTAACATTGTCATATTTGAAAGCAGATCATTTTGACAAGCAAAAGCACTGCAGTATCTTAGGTTACTCTAAAAACGTCCTCAGTCACCTGACAGAGCTCACAGGGGATAATGCCTCCACAAGCTACTTATCAGAATTTTTCATCAAGCATCTGGTTGGAGCTACTCATTAATGTTAAGTTTACTAGCAATTCCCATAACATGCATCTCATTCTTAATTCACAAATTCAGAAATATTTTAGCTACTTACGCAGCTTGATGGCACAGAAGAGCTTATTACATGGTCTGATCAGTAAATTTCACAACTGAATAATCCTTCATTTCTCCATCTATGTATCGAAGCAATACTATGGGTTTACTTCAAATGTTTTCTAGTGCAGTTATCATTATGGCTATTTTGTCCTTGAGCATCAGCTATAATAGCTCCTAAATTTCATATATTTTCATGTGTCAGTCATTTTTGCTGAGAGGTTATACTTCCTAATTCAAGGCAAGAGAAAGGCAGAACAGGAGTGGAAAAAAACAGACCTGCTGCTTTCCTAGCAAAGCGTAATAGGGTTGCCATTATCAACACTACAGAAATAAAGGCATTTATCACAGACATACTTCAGCTACTGATGACTGACCTCTGCAGAGGGAAAACTTAAGAAAATGGCCTTTCAGACCCTGCACAAGAAGCTATTGATTTTACTGGCTAAAATCCATCTGATATCTCACTCTTTTTAGAAAAAAATTACTGAGCTGAGGCACATCATTATTACCAGCAGCATCAGACTTGTTCTGGTGTAAGATCACACTAAAATATTAATGGTTTCATTGACAGCTCTGTGAGGAGCAGGTAAGGGTCCTGCCTATTTACCAGGAGATTTGTAAGTAAACTCTAATGCTGTGATTTGTCCTGCAGATTCCCACTACAAAGGATTTATCATAATCATTGAACAAAGTATGCTCTATGTTTAACAGGTTGCCAAAGCATAACAGAAATTCAAGCCTACTGTGGAGCTGTAAGACAATAGATTGTTATGCCTCACAGTTAAGTCTGAATTTAGAGAAAATTACATAAATACATCTTTATTACAAAAAATATTGGCCAAGTGTTTTTATTTCATGCAACCTTTTTCTATCTGCAGTCGTCTAATTGTGACATATTCAGCAACCTACCAAACATTTTAAATAGAAACATTCTTGAATAATGGAAAGGCAGTTTTCTATTCCTCAATTGCTGGCTGAAGACCACTAGGGATAATATGATGCCTGAAGATTTCATAAATTTCTCAGATTTGCTTTCTATTTAATAAAACAGGATTACTCCATACTCTGAACCAAATTTGTGCTTGCTCCTCTTACATTTTTCTTTAATCTTTCACCCTTGAGTATTTTTAAACAAATAATTATGTTCTTTCCTGCCAGAAAGGTGTCAGAAAAACTGTTTACATCACTAGAAAAATCTCAAAGTCCTATGGCAAGGATTTCCCACAGAAAAATTTACTTTCTTGAAAAATGTCAGAGTTTACTAGTAAAAATAGGAATCATCAATTACCACAAAAAAGTAAGCAAGATAAACCGAATGGGGAAAATATATTCTCCATGTGCACCAATGAACCATTTAAACATAAGATGCATTACAAGGAAGTGAGTAATTCCAGTACCTACATAACTGTTCGGAGTAGGTCATATCACCAGGATATGTGAGCCATTTTTCCTTTCAGGGAATTGTTGAGTTTCTGAGATTCCAGGATACCTCTGGAAAGAGCACACGCTCCAGGCAGGTGCCAACTGATACTGATTGCATCTGACATAATGGCTTGAGGTTTCTAAGTATTTTTCTGGATTACCTAGAGGGACAAAGGAACTATTAAGTAAGGCCTGCACCTCCTTCATTATCAAGTGTTTAAGACCAGATTGAATGGGGCTTTAAGCAACTTGGTCTAGTGGAAGGTGTCCCTGCCCATGGCAAGGGGCGTTGGAACTAAATGATCTTTAAGGTTCCTTCCTACTCTAACTATTCCGTAATTCTATGAATATATCTGAGAAACTAGCTAGCTGGACACAGATGGGACACCATGGTGGCCAGACATCTGACACAGAAGGAAGAACTCAGGTGCGGAGTAGACTCTTGCATTATCTCACCTTGAAAGTTGAGCAAGCTGCCTCCTCTGTACTGTACTACACAGTGTCTATTTCAGCCGAGTCCTGTAAACCATTAAGATGAGTATCACTATGTTTACTTTTCAAATAAAACTTTCAGCCATCCTGAATGATTCAGGAGTAGACTTTGCTTACTTGTTTGCTTTGAAATGCCTTGGAAACCATTTAAACCAGAGGCATTTCAAAGCAGTGAAGCTACTTCAAAATACCCTATTCTAGCTCTTCAAGCGTACCCTTAAACATTAACGTGTTATCCTCTTTTATGTAAGAAGAGGTACTCCCAAGTGATGAAGAATTAACTTCATGCCAGGAAAATATCATACTGAGATTTGTTAAAAGTACCTTTATGTTTAATGAGTATTTCCACTGCTTAGTGGAAGAATAAAACTTCAAACTGCTTAATGAAGAATAAAACATTACAGTTAGGAATACAGACTAAGTACATGGTTTTTGAAGAAGCAAATAGCATACTCTAAAAAGCAGGAGTAGATAGTAGTACTCACTTCCCTCCTACCAGTGCAAAACAGCAGCATTTTCTTTGAAATTTTCAGTGTCACTCCACTTAAAAGTTAATGTCACTGAAACAAAATGCCAGTGTTAGAATTGGTATAAGAGGCCAAATTTGGTTTCAAATTCAGTAACATGAGCATTTGGATTTAAATTCAGTAAGATGAGTCTGATCTCTGCCACCCTGGGACAGCTGTTCAGAGTTTCTGCACCATTCAACAAAAAAATGTAATTCAGAAAGATAACAAAAATACCCATTTTAGATTATTTCAGGAGATTGATTTCAGCCTTAGGGACTATAATCACTTCTGGTTAGGTATAGACAGTTATAGGGTATAACCAGAGTTCTGGTACTTAACATGTGGACATTAATAATATTGCAATTCCCAATAACTTAGAGTGTCTTAAAAGCAGTGCTGTGTGGTGGGCTGCTGTGATGTGGTCCTCAGGGCTGGAGGTGTTTTCATGAGCGGATGCTCTCAGTTGCGTGGCAGAATCGCCCCTTCCGAAGGGCTCTTTGTGGGTCTGGAGGGATGCCATCGCTTGCGTCCGGGGTGTGTGTCTATAGGGAAAGCAAGGAGAATGACAGGGTGCCTTGTCCCATTTCTGGGTCAGTGGCCAGGTCTGGGTGTCTTTGCTTTCATGACTCCCTCTTTCAGCTGTATCTGATGGGCTCAAGGAAGCACTTACACAGCAGAGCTGCTGCATGGCTGCGTGCTCCGGGCACACCTGCCCAGCCATGTGCCTGTCGCCTGTGGGTCCCAGCTCCATGGCAAGTCTGAGCAAGCAAAGCCTTGCCAGCACAGCCCGGGCTGTGCTGCTGTGTGCCAAGGGAGGTGTCCCCCGCTCCTGGCAGGGTTGGTGACAGCACAGGGATAATGCTGGTGATGAGCTGCTCATCTCTCTATTTCTGCAGCTCCCTCAGAGCTGATGTAATATCCCACCTCCTGGGTGTCATGAAGGGCTTGCTGCTGGGATTTGATAGGCAGGAAAGGATTATCTCCTTGGGAGCTTGCTCAAAGGAGGTGGTCATCCGTCAGTTGGACTGGGTGATTGTTGTAGGTCCCTTCCAACTGAACTACTCCATTCTCCTCGCAATTGGTGCACAAGACCTGACGGTTGCCTTAGGGAAAATAGCACTTTTTAGCTGCTGCGTTAGATGCCGAACAAATGAGGGCTAAACAAACATATAACACCCTACATGAAAGGGCTCTTCTGGGGCTGCAGACCAGAGGTTGATGACTGTAGCAGAGAGCTTGGGCCTTACTTTGTAAGGACAGAGGAGATGGGAGAAGGCAGGGCTGAGCCTGTGCCTGCCCTGGGCTCTCAGCAGAGCCCCCTGCGCTCTCTGGATGTGGCACTGGTTTCTCATAGAATCACAGCCTGGTTTGGGCTGGAAGGGACCTTAGAGCTCATCAGCTCCAACTACGGGCAGGGACACCTTCCATAGAGCAGTTGCTCCAAGCCCCTGTGTCCAACCTGGCCTTGAGCACTGCAGGGATGGGGCAGCCACAGCTCCCCCGGGCACCCTGTGCCAGCACCTCAGCACCCTCACAAGGAAGAGCTTCTGCCCAAGAGCTCATCTCCATCTCCCCTCTGTCAGGTTTAAGCCATCCCCCTTGGCCTGTCCCTGCAGGCCCTTGTCCAGAGCCCCTCTCCAGGTTTCTCCTCAGCCTAGAGAGCATGTTTAGACCCATAACGCTGCGCAGGCAGTTTCTAATGGCTGCAAAGCACAAATGAGCGCAGAGCAGCTCCTGAGGCCAGTCCCAGCACCCTGGGCAGGATTAGGTCCTTATTATAAGCATTGGCTCGGGATGCTGCAGGGATCATCCTCTGCCTGACAAACACTCAGTCTGTTTTACAGGGTAGCTGGGAAAGCGAAGCTGTTCTTTCCTCCCCACCCTTCAGCCCATGCAGGCAGTGCCGCAGCCCCTGGCAATGCTGCTGTGGGGCAGGAGTTCACTTTCCTCTTGATTTGGAGCCCATCCTCGCTGGGAGAGATGCCTTGGTCAATGAAGCTTGCTCTGTGCCACCCCAGCTGCTTTGGCCTGGGCTGAGCAAACAGGTTTGTGGTATGTGGCAATGCGTGCCCTGAAGGCTGCTGAGAGCTGCCAAGCTCCCTTAAACTCGGCTTGGGAAAGGTTGGCTTCTGCCCAAACACCCTGCTTGCTTTGGCTGGGACTTTGAGCCTCTTGTGCATCACATCTCAGCGTTAGGAGCTGGGTTTCCCCTGCGCTGCCTTAGAGCTGGGGTGAGCTGGGATGCCCCCCATCTCTGACCCCCTCTGCCTGGCTGTTGAAGGCTCCTCTGCCCAGGAGCCATGCTGGAGCTATGACCTTGCCCTCCTGACGTGCAGCTCTCTCTGCTTGGGTGGCAGGAGATGGGGCTTTCCTCGGAAGATGCAGCTTTGCTGCTCCGGTGGCAGGGAGTTCTGTTCCCATGTGATGCACCGCCCTCACTGCTGCTTTTGGGTTTTGTGAAGGGCCGGGCTGGGCTCCTGCCTTGCTAAACTGGTGATCCCGCCGGGGCTGGGGGCAAGGGAGAGCTGTCTGTTCTCACATCCCTGTGGAGAGGGACATGCCACCCGGGACTGGCGTTTCAGCAGCTTTTGTGGACCCGAGGGATGTGGAGCTGTAGTCAGCATCGGAGCCGGCGCGCTGCGGGGTGGGATCTGCAGGAGCTGCTCCCAAGGGTGCGTGTGGGGGCTGGACCACGCAGGAGGGCTCCAGCCCTGCCATGGCTGTGCTCCAGGCATCATCTTCCAGGTGATGAGCGCTGGTGGTGGCACCTCTGTGGGCTTCTCCCAGCCCACCTTCCCCACAGCCCTCTCTGCTCTCCCCTTCATTCTGGGACGGAGGTTTTGATTTTCCTTTCTTGTCTTTCCTCTCTGTTCCTGAAGGGGTTAAACAGTGTTTGGGCCGCTTCCCATCCTCAGCAGCTGCAAGAGCAGGTTCTGAGAGCTGTTCAGTTGAAGGCCATCAGCTTCTGTGGGGTATGATCTGCTCCCCTCATTGCAGCTTGCCAGGCTCAGCCCCATCCCGGCTGGGGTGGCAGGGTTCACCTTCCTCCCCAGTGCCTCCCAGGGCATGCTTCTTTAGTGGGGTATGAGTGCTTGTAGAGCCTCTGCATACAGTGTCTGAGCCTGCTGAGAGCCTCCTCAGCATGGCTGGTGCTTGCTGTGGTATTGCTGAGGGATGCCTGGAAAGAGCCATTCTCCATGGAGCAATATGTTGCTCTGGTCATGGCTTGTGTCCTTCCCCTGCTGCAAAGAAGGCAGTTCACTTGGTAGGGTGGTGGGAGAGCTGGCAGAGCACCAGGGAGACTTTGGTGTTGTGGTGAGGAGGTTATGGAGTCTTTAAGGCCACCAAAGGTGCTGGATGTAGAGTGAGGTTGGGTTTCCCTGCCAGCGGCGTCACCTGGAGGATGCTCATCCTGTTCCCATGTACATGTAATGGCCCAGGACATTCGTGGTAGCTGGCACCGAGATGGTGTCCATCACCCAGTAAACCCCATGGCAGTAGTGACTGGCAGGGTGAGCAGGAGTGCTCTCTGTGACCCTGGAGTGATGCTTCTTGTTCCTCGCCACAAAGTTATGTTTTAATGATGAATTTTGGATGGAAAATGGCAAGAGGACAGAGGAAAGAGAAAGCTGCTGTAATCCTGCTATGGATTCAGCACGGCTTTTGCTGCACAAGACCACTCAGCTGCATCAGCAGGTGCTGGTACCCAGGTTGCCGGGGAGACGGAGACGTTCAGATGTGGTGGGTGCCGTGGCTATGCTGGGCAGATTGTCATCCCCCCTTTTGCTGCCACCAGTGATGGCCCCAGTGGCTGTTCCTGGCGCTGTTGCTGAGCAGTGTGTGTGCGCTGCCTCATCCTGAGAGGGGCTGGTGATGGAGCCCCCACCCCAGCAGCTGTGGCTACAACAGTGCTTTGGTTTGATGCTGGGGAGAGCTGGATGAATGTGGGTGCTTCCGGCATGGATCAGGGGCCCATGCTCCAGAGCCACCTCCATATGGGTCCCTTGTGCTGGCCCCAGTGGGGTGATGCTGGTGGGGGTGAGAGGCTGTTCTGGGGTGGGAGATGGCTTTGCTGCCACTCAGCTCGTCCGCCTGGTGACTGAGATGGTGAGCCTCATCTCTTGGAAAGGCTGCACCTCTCCTTTTCTAGAAAGGCACCCGCCATGGGCCACCTTCAGGTCCCTGGGGAGTGACCAGGGATGGGCGAGCAGAGGCACGTGGTGCTGTGCCAACCTGGGGGTGGTTGCGGCATGTTGGTGCTGTGCCAGGGCTGTGTTTAGCTGGGAGGGCAGGAGCTCTGCCAGCCTGTGCCCAGGTCTGCTTGGCACAAGTTGTGTACTGAGGGGTGCTGCCACCTCTGCCACCCACTTGGATATAGAACCTCCCATAAGCACCCAGCTCCCTTGGGCTGTGTTGCAGTGGAACCAGCTCAGCTGCAGTGATGGGAGCCATTCTGTGCCCAAGGTGCCTGGATTGGGACCTTCCTCTCCTAGCACCAGAGCAGGAGGTACTGGGGGTTATCTCAAGCTCTGCCCATGGGTGCGGTGGGGAGGAAAGGCTTCATTCAGGTTTACTTTTGTCCCCTTTTATTTTGTTTCATTTTTCAATAGAAACTTCTCCAGCCCTTCCTTCTGCTGTCATTTAATTGTCCAAGTTCCTGAATACCCGTCACCTGCCTGGGGGTAGAATTTGAGACACATGAAAGCTAGATGAGCTTCTGCAGGCACTGAGCGTACATCCTCTGGGAGCTGGGGAGAGATTAAACAGCCGAGAAAAACAACTGCTCAGGATTGTCCAAGAGGTAAAATGGGAGGGCTGGGGGAGAACAAGGGAAAACCAGCAGTGTTTGCTTGCCAGATGTCTGCTTTGTGCCTGGGGTGGTGCGTCCCCTGTGGTGAGGCTTGGAGGATGCTGGGTGGGGGAGCACCAGGCTGGAGCAGTTCTGCAGTGAGAGCTGGGGGTCTCCATGCACCTCTCCCAGGTTTGATCCTGGCATGGGTTTGTAGAGATGTTCATCAGGATTATATATGTGCGTCATCTGAATGACTCTGATTCCTGCCATCCCTTTGGCAGGGTTGGCATCTTCTTGGTTGGAAGTGAAGGAGTGGTGCCAGGGATGGAAAAGGCTTAAAATGAAGTGGCAAACGTGGAGTCGTACCTGGGCTGGATTCATACATAAGGTCTGTGGGAAGACATGAGTCTGGGCAGTTGGAGCACACATGCAGCCCCCAGCACCCTGTGTGCAGTGGGGGGTTGCTGCCTGCAACTGGCAGAGACCTGCCTGGACCTGAGAGGCAAATCACACTTCAACTTGATAGCTGAAGAGGGAGGAAAGTAAAGGCAGTTTAAGCTTTGTATTTAGGAATAATACAAAGCGAACTGGATAAATACACAGGGCCTTTGCCTCCTGCGCTGCTGGCACCTGGCTCCAAGCTGCAAGGAGGCTGTTGCTGCGGGGTTGGAAGCTTGCAGAAGCCCCTCAGCATTCTTAACGAGAGGTTGGGGCAATGTGTTTGTGGTTGCATTGATTTCTCGCAGCACTAATGATTAATCAGATTTCCAGGTGCCAAGTCAAAGCAAAAGCTTGGTTTGCTCTCCAGCTCTGACCCATGAGAGGTCAGACCTTTGCTAGAGACACCAGTGCTGGGGATAGTTTAAGAAAGCCCCTGAAGGTCTATTTTCCAGTCTTGATTTTCCATGTTAATAGCAATTTCCTGCTTCTCTTTCCAGACAGTTAATCTGTCTTCAGTCAGAAGTGAGATGAGCAGCAGCATAAATTGCAGGCACTGTCCAAAAAGAACAGTCTCTTCCTTGCGCTACAGCTCCTGCCTGTTTCACTTATTGATCTGCTGCTTTTCTTGCTGTAGCATTGTAGCATTTTCTTCCTTGCAAAGGAATTTGGGGATATTTGGAGGGGATTTTCACATGTACATTGGCCTCTGTCAGTTGGGAAACAATAGCGATGCTGGGGCTTGTTATTTGCCTGTTGCAGCTTGGGGACTTGCTAGGAAGGATGCAAGCTGTGAACAGTGATGCTGATCAAAGCACAGAGGGGCTCAGACACATCAGTGCCCCTGGAAAAGGAGGTTGCGTGGTACTTTGGGAGATGCATGTGCCTGGTCAGCTGGGCTGGCTGCTTGAGATGAGCTCAGACAGCGTGGTTTCCATTGTCCTTCCCCTCTCCTTTATAGATGATTTTCCTTAGCAACTATTAGCAGCTGGATTTGGGGTGGGAGGTCTGCCTCACCTAGGAGCTGTTCCCTTTCCTGTAGGCAGGACTGGGGGCTGAGATGTGAGGGTTGATGCGATGCAGGGGTAGATTGCAGCAGAGCACATCCCCAGCACAGCCAGGCCCTGGTGCTTGAGCAGGAAGGGGGAAGCTGATGGATACCGGGAAGAGGTATCTGGTGTCACCTCTGCTGCTAGAGCCTTGCAGCAGAGCTAGTGCTGCTTGCAGGGACTTACAGACGAGGTGGCTCCTGCGGGATGCTGGTCGCTAAGCAACCAGCAGAGGTGGAGCTTGGGTACCATCCCCTGCGCTGCTGCCTGTCTGCACTGCCATTGCCCACATCCTCCCCAGGCAGTGTGGTGGGAGGTCCTGCTGTGCTGCTGGTGCACCACGCTGTCCTGGGCACCCCGGGATGAACCCTGGTTTGGGGTTCCTCTGCCCAAGATCACTGACGCTCTCATCCGGGGGAAAGAGGTTGTCTTGAAGCTCTGTTGATCCTTTTGTGTGGGGCTTCCACTTCAGAGCTGCTTCCCTGCCTGGTTCTGCACTAAAAGCCGGGCAAGAAGTGGAGAGCCCCAAGGCTCCTGCGCCCTGTGGCTGGGCCAGGGGCTGTGGATGCAGAGTGAACTGTCTGTGGAACACTGGGATAGCGTATTTCCCCTCTGGGACAGTTCTGCCAATAGAGCTGAGGTGCCTTCGGTCTGCTTCAGGTGGTTGTGCTGAGACAGGGGTAGTCAGGGTGGTACGGGAAGTTTGGGCATGCAGAAGGGTTCGGGGAGGTGTTGATGTCTGCACTGCTCAGATGGCCTTACTCAGGGCTGCCCCTTAGGGCAGCTGCAGCCCTGCCTGGGTTGGTTGTGGCCATGGGTCTCTTTTCCTTATGACCTTCCCCAGGTTGGGTGTTTGTAAGGCACTTGGAAAGTCTTTGGATCAAATGACATCCTGCAGCACGGGATGGAGCTGTGCTGGTGTCTGCTCAGGGGCTGAAGGATGGAGAGGTTGCTCAGGACAGTGGCTTAAACCCTTCAGTACAACCGTAAGGCTGGTTCACCGCGTGCCATCACACTGGAGGATGTTGTGTGCTGAGTGTTAAGCAACCAGCTTTCTTCCCTGCCCTCTCCTGTAATATTCCTGTCCACAGCCAATGCTTCTTGCTGGACTTTGGCTGGAAGAGCTGAATGCCCTGAGCGCACCAGTGTACCATGGATGTCCTGTCTTCTTGCTCTCGGTGTGCTCTGAGCTCTGTGGACAGTGCAGACATACCTTTTAAAAGGGATGTGTTTGCCTGGAAGAGGCACATTCCTGCTTTACAGGGCTGCCTGAAGTGATGGGGGGGCACACTGGGCACCCTTTGGATTTGCAAGAAGCAGTAATGAAGTTGCACACCCCACTGGGCTCTTTCCTGGAGCAGTGGGCAGGCTGTGGAGGCTGTGGTGCTGGGTTGCTGGTGGCTGGGTGGTTTCTGGATCCTGCTTTGCTGCGGCATCCAGCTCTGCACTGCTGGGAGCAGCAGCAGTGGCTCTGCCTGGGAGCAGGGGGTGGTGGCAGTGGGCATTTCTGCTTGTGCTCTCCAGTGGCTGTTGTCAGGGGCAAGGAGCTGCACTGTGGGGAGCCAGGCTCTGGAGTAGCATCGGCGCTTTGGTATCCCCAGAGGCTGCTGGACTGCGGAGCTGCTGCCAGGCTGGGCATGGCTGAGGGCACTTGGCTTTTGGAGAGGGGAACGGGTGAGACTGGAGGGCCCTTTGGGTGTCCAGGAATGCAAAGTCCCAGGGCGCTAAGCTGGAAGGTCATGCTCTGCCAGGATGACAATGCTGTGCTGTTTGTGCTCCTGTGGACCTCCTGGAGCGGGGCGAGCAGAGCAGGAGATGAGGGGTGGCTGGGCTGCAGCTCTTTCATCTCACTGATGGGGGCTGTCTGGGCTGCGCTTTCATCTGGAGAAGCACCGGGTGTTATCACAAGGGCTGAATCACCGCTCTCCTGACCCCACTGCTTGAGGAGATCATCGTTTGCATGTTAATGCTGTTGCGGGGAAGGTGTTTCTTGGCTTCCCAAGCTGTTTGCTGTGAGGGGTCACAGCAATTTACTCCTGAACTTATTTATTCAGCTGGGAGGTGTCACTCAAAAGGGTGGCAGTGAAACCTTCTTTAAAACAGCCCGAAATGGCTCAGGTCTTGCAAAACACCCATGTGCGTGGTGGGAGCAGGGAGGAGGATGTGCTGCTTCTGCATCCTGGAGGAGGCGCCTTGGCCCCATTCCCACTGGGTTTGCAGCAGAGGTCATGCTCCTCTTCCCTGGGTTTTCCTAGTGCCAAAATGACTGAGGCCAAAGCATGGATGGAGCAAGCAGAAGGAGGGTTTGGTCTCTTGTGACAAACTGACCTGGCTGCTCTCAGTGCTGGCAGCTAAGCTGGACGGGGTGGTGAGTTGCTATTGCTGCCTAGCTCAAAGCTGGCTTAGGGGACAGCCCTGCCCTCTCCCTGTGAACT
Source organism: Bolborhynchus lineola (assembly GCA_025448015.1). Lineage (NCBI taxonomy): Eukaryota > Metazoa > Chordata > Aves > Psittaciformes > Psittacidae > Bolborhynchus > Bolborhynchus lineola. Next base: position 39,866 of record JAOEHX010099252.1, on the reverse strand, counting down.
CGGTGGCTTCTTAACTTTGCTTTGTTTGTTTTCTCCCTAACTTTCTCATGATTCATTTCTGATGTATAGCATGATGCCGCAGGGGAGCTGAGCCCCGCTTACAGAGCACAGTTTGCTGAAGTTCTCAGGCTGCTCTATTAACCCTGGAGCAGGGGGATGCCACCACAGGCAGCAGGTCACTGCCCATCTCCCGAAGGTGACACCAGCAGAGGACAGTGAGCTTTGTGGCAGGGGAGCCCCTTTCCTGCCTGTCATTTGTGTTTGCACAAGGCCAGCGTCCTGCTCCGGGGTCAGATGCCTCCGTGCTGCCTGGCTCGCACATGATGAGCGAGCAGATGTCTGGGCTCTTGGCAACTGCTGACATAATATAAATGCATAATTGCCCAAACACAGATTCAACACGTGTCAATTAGGTCTGGGCTTGCTGCAGAAGAGCAGCTTTGCCAGCCCCAGTCAGAGAGGTGGGAGAGACCCATGCCGTGGGCTCCTTCTGTGTGGTGGATCCCAAAGCTTGCACAGGATCATTGCCCTCACATGAGCATGTTGTCATGGGATTATCTCATCCTTGCTGCCCTTACTCTAGTAGTTTCCCTCACTCAGTTAATTGCTTGGCAGCTCCAGCCTGGCCGCTGGGCACTCTGTCGATAAAGAGCCACCATGCACTTCTCATCGTGGTGCTGCGTGGCTGCTTCAGCCCTGGGGTTCACTCCTTTTCCGCAGCTCCCCGTCCCTCAGGAGCTCCAGGTCAGATCAGTGGTTACAGACCACGCCAGCTCAACAGCCCAAACTTGCCAGGCTGGCTTGGGGCCGGGAAGTAACCACCTCTCCTGACAGAGGAGTCTGTGGTAGCCATCAAAGCCCTACGCTGGTTTAAGGCGCATTGATAGAGCAAGCTTGGGCCTGTCTTCAGGAAGGGACTGGTCCAGACAGCCGTGGCGAGCTCTTCTGCCTCAGGCACCAGGCGGGCTCTGAGGTAGACCTGTCCTCTCTGCTGGAGGAGCTGACGCGTCCCTGCGGTTTCACTGGAGCAGCATCTTGTGGTGACTTGGTGGTGATCTTCACCACCCCCAGGTTAAACCTCGTTGCCCTTCCCTACCTGGAGGCAGGAGCTGTGGCATAGCTGCGTCCTCCTGATGATGGGCTTTTTTGTGGTGGGTCAGCCTTGGTCTGGTTAACAGGACAAGGCAGCAGAGCTCAGTTGGACCAGTGTGAGGTCTGCTCACAGTCTGGAGAGAGGCATCTGAGGTGAAGAGGGAATGCTCATGCTGTCCTTCATGTTCTGGTTTGACCTACATGAGCTCATACTGTCCTGCCAGGCAGGAGAACTTTGTGCTATATTGGTCTGACATCTCCGTTCTAAATGCTCCTGGCTATTGGGTGGGAAGGAGGCTTGGAAGTGATGGGAAAAGGGTGAGTGATGGGCAGTGTGGCTGTGAGACCACAAGTGATTGCAGGGACTTGGATGGGTGTATGGTGCAGGGCTTGTGGGTGGATGGAGGGACGATGCCTGCAAGCACCTCATGGCTGCAGGGAGGGCTGGATGAAGGGGATGGTAGTGGCAGAGGATGGAGGAGCAGTGGCACTTGCCCCAGCACCCCAGTGTCCTGCTGCTTCTGCAGTAATTGAGTCCTGCCATGCCGGGTGCCTGTGGGACGTGGTGCCTGTGCTCTTGTGCTTTTGTCCTGCCCTTGTGTGCATATTGAAGTGCTGGCTGGGCAGAGGAGCCAGGTCATTGGGAATTAGAGGATGCCTTTGGTGTGAGGCAGAGGTGGAACTACTTTATTGTAAATGGAGAACATCAGAAGAGATGTGATTGTCTGCAAAAGGACTTGGATGCTAAAACGTCCGTCTGTGTGACTGATCTGAGGGACAGAGAGAAAGTAATAGCATATGAAGAGAGAACATAGAGACAGGGCTTGATGCAAGTGAGCGGGCATGAGGAGGCTTTAGAGCTGTGGTTATACACCCGACTGCAAATCTCAGTGCTGCGATTGCAAAGCTTTGCTGTCCTGGCTAATGGGGATCTGCAGGAGCCAGGCAGAGGTGAGAAGTGAACCCCAGCGTCCATCCAGCTACAGACAGCAAAGGCATGTGGCCCCTTATGGCACAGCCAAGATGGCAGGAGCAGAAACTAAATGCTTTCAGTTTGGACGCAGCGGTGCTCGGTGCCAGCCCACCCATGCCTCTGCTGGCTCTTTCCTAAGGGCTGAGCAGAGAGGAGCTCCAGGGGCTGGTGCTGCAGGGACCTCCCTGGGCTGTCTTTGCCGTGGCTCAGTGGCTCTGTAGACCTGCTGCTCTCTGAGGGGCTGCAGAACCTCTGGGAAGGATCGAGGCTGGAACCTGATGGAGCTGAGAAGGCGCTTTCGCAGGTCCTACTGCTTGAATGGTGGCCAGAGAAGGATGCTGCCCCTGACTGAGTGAGCTGCCGCGGGTGATGCCTTCTTCCATGCAGGGCTGGGCTGATGTCATCACCAGTTCTCTATGGGGCTGCTCCCATGGAGGGGTCACAGTGCCCTGGGGATGGTGGCAAGCTGCACAGCTTGAAACAGTGGAAAGACAGGAGCTCTGCCCTGTCTCATCGGGGCAGTGACAAACACAGCCTTAGAGCTATAGGAAGGAGGCTGGGTGAAACACCAGAGAATACCTCTCTAATGTGATGAAGATAAAGCCACGGTGCAGGTGGTGGTGCAGGGAGAGGAGTTTCCAGCGCTGGAGACTATTAAAGGCTCATAAGGACCAGTCTGGATGGAGCTGCTCCCTGTGTTGAGCCAAGTGGGATTAAATGACATCCTGAAGCATCATCTCACCGCTGCAGTGGAGGCTGCTGCGGCCTCCCTGGGGCCTGCAGGGGCGGGTTGGGGGCCTGGAGGACAGGGTTGTTGGGAGCCAGCGCGCAGGAGGCTGCGGGGACCGGGGGCTCCCGCGTCAGCCGCATCCGGAGCCTCACCTATGAGTCAGCGTTTCGCTGGCGATGAATCACAGTGGTGCTGCAAGACACGGCTGCTGCAGGGCTGGAATTAATTGTCTGGAAGGAGGGCAGCGCCAGAGGAGAGAGAGAAGTTGTTTTCCCTCGTCTTATCAGCGTTCCCCAAGCCTGCCTGGGAGGTACACCGCTGGAGAGAGATGTGCTTTGCCTGCAAAGGGAGCTCCACCTTTTGGTCCCCTCCCTGGCAGTGCCTGGGGCACAGGGTTTGGTGAGCTGGTAGCATCCAGCCATGCTTGCACTGACCCTCTGCCTGGCTGGAACTGCTTTGGTCACACGCAGCCTCCCTGCCCTCCGTGACCCAACAGGGAGGATGTGATGAGCTCCCTCCTCCCCATGTGTGAGTAGAGAGGTACCTCTGGGTCCTGCAAACCATGCTGCAGGGATACTTGAACCCATAATTCAGGTTAAAAGTAGGGGTCACCTACTTCCCTTTTCCTGGTGGGGAGCAGGAAAAGGACCCCCAGCACATGTAAATCCATTACAGCACAACTATAAATCCATTGAGCTATTCTGAGCCAACTCGAGGATGATGGACAAGCTCCATTGTCACGCTTCAAAAATGTTATGAATGTCCTTTCTGGACTCGGATACCCTCAACCTCAGATGTGAATTGTCAGAGCTGCCTGCAGGTGTAATCCTCTTCAGAGGCTTGGCCCTGTCCTCGATGCGTTTGCTCACAGCTGGGTTGGAGGCTGAGTACCGCATCTTCAGTGCACGCGTGTCCAGGTTAGTGCTTTCCAGCCTCTGATTTTCCTTGTGAAGGACTTTTGCAGACCAGGTGCCCTGCAGCAAGCCGGAGCCTGATGCTGGGTTGATTTTAGTTCCATTTTGCAAGTCATTGAGGAGTTTTCTGTTTGTCCCTGCTTTGTGCATCCATAGTATCCAGGCACTCAGATACCAAAGGACGGATTCCTCCCAGCTCTGCAGGGAGACAAATGCTGTTGCTGCAGATAAGTTTTGAAGTGAGACTAGTGAAGTGTTTTCTTAGCGAGGCAGGTAAGGAAGGTTGCTCGAGGCCGTGAACCTCTTGCCATCTGTCTCCACCAAGCAACCATTGGAAGGCTGTTTTCGGAAATGAGCAGCCTGATGGGGTCCTTCCCAGCACATGTAACCTAGGCTCCCTGTTGCTATTCCTAGCTCCTGCTCAGCCCTGTGACTTGTTCACACCTTGTTGGTCCTTTTTCGTATCTATAAAATGCCTCAAAGCATGGAAATTTCCAGGTTTGGTTTTCCCCATGGCAGCTTGGATCCAGCTATGCTGCACTTATGGTTTAGGGACTCAGGTGCTGGAGCAGGCGCTGCAGTGCTGTTGCTCTGGGCATGGTTGGGGACCAGCACCATGGTAGCTTTGGGACTTGGATCTTCTGAAGTGATGGTGCATTGTGTGTTTGCACAGTGGAGATGCTGCAATAATGTGTATAATAAGTGCATTATATATGAATGCGAATGTAAAGTGGGCAGGGAAAGCCTGGGCAGAGCTAACTGCTGCTGAACGACAAGCATCGCAGGGATAAAGGATAGAAGGCAGGAGGGCATCGTAGTAAATCTGTTCCTGAGAGCTGGTTGCCTGGTGTGTGGGGTGAAGCCGGGGCAGGGCTCAAGGGAGATGGCATCCAAGCTCCTGGGGGATGTGGTGGTGAGCGGATGGCAGAGGAGAGGTGGACCGGGAGCATGTGTGGCTCATGGAGGTGGACGTGAAGCAGTGCAGGGGCTTGGTCAGCTCCACTTCTACTCCTCCAGGCTTGGTAGCGTGGCCTGATCCTTCCCTGTCGCCTCCATGGGGCATGGGGAGGGCTGGGGGTTGCTTTCCTCCTTGCCCTTGAGGCTTACCCTATGCAACCGAGTGCTGGTGTGGTGAAGTGGGGTGCTTCCCGCAGGGGGTGCCTGCCAGAGCCCTGGAGGTGGTGTGCGCGGTGCTCCGGGGTGGCCGGAGGTGGCAGGACCCTGGCGCAGGCAGCACTGGTGGGGGTCCTGGGGCAGGATCGAGGTACCTTTTCTCTGCAGTAGCCCCAGATCTGCCCACGTGGCCTCAGTCCCCGCTGTGTCCCATGATGTCCTCTCCGTGGAAGGTCAGTGCTGATGAGGGAGATGAGGGAAGCCTGTGCGCTGCATCCCGCCCCGCTGCGGCTCCGAGTCAACTTGCCGTTTCTTCTCCCACCCTCTTATCCCTCTTCTGTCCCATTCAGCCTTTAAAACATTTATCTTTGATAATTGCCTGCAAGGCTTGAACATCTTCAAGGCCTCACTGTGCCCTTGCCTTGGAAGATGCTAAAAAGCTCTTTTCTCCTGTTCCTGGGCACCTGCGGGGAGTGTGTGTCCTCAGCAGGGGCCTGGAAGCTGCTGCATCGTGGGGACCAGGGGTGGATATTCGTGTGCATTGGAGAGGGTTCCTCGTCTTCTGCCCTCCTGCTCCTAGTTGAAGCTGTGGGTCTTCACTATCAGACGGGCTGCTCCCTGGTGTCCTCCTGCCCCTGCTGTCCCAGCAGACCTGGCTTCTTCACTGGGATGTTGACCCCGAGATAGGAGGTGTGGGCCACATGTGCTCTTATTTAGTCCGATCCAGTGATGCTCTGGCGTTTCCTGGGGTCCTGCTCCTGCTTCAGTCTGTTGTCACTGGTGGGGATGTGGTTCATGGCTGCACAGTCACAGCGGTGCCATTGCTGCCCCTTCCCAGACGTGCATTCCTTGTGGTTGGGGGTTCAGTGAGGTCCTCGATGGGGTGCAGTGCAAGCACTAACACCATGGGGACCAGCAGGACCCCATTTGAAACCTGTTGCTGTTCAGAGCTTCCCAATGCATCACATCTCCCCCACGGTTTTTGGAGGCCGGGGAAAGAGCTTCTCCCCAGGCTCCTGCTGCCTCCCTCCTGCTTTGGGCAGTGCTCCTCAGGGTCGGGAGCTTGGCTGGGCCACAGGGGCTGTGCAGAACGTGATGAATGAGGCTTTTCCCATCACACGTCAGGTCCAACCTGAGGCACGGCTCGGGTCTCGGGGTCTTTGTCTGCCACAATCTCTTTTCCGCCCTCCTTTTCCTGTCTGTGTTTTGTCTCCTCTCAGCTCTGGGCTGACTCTTCCCTCTGCTTGCTGACACTTCCCTCCTCCTCCTTATTCATGCAGCTGCTCCAGACAAGGAGGTTTTACGGTGGTGGGTGCTCCCAGATGGGTGATCCCAGCCCTGACTGCAGTGGGAGAGGTGCAGAGCAGCAGAGAACTGGTGGCCCCCAACCCCACACCTCCCAGGACGAGGAAGGGGTTCAAACTGGAGGTGCCATTGAGAATGCTGAGGCTGCCCAGCCTGAGATCCCCTGCCAGTGGGGTGTTCTCCCTCTGGATCCAGCAGCCAGGCTCAATGTGGCTGGACCATGCAGTGGGTGCCTCCTGATGGCAGGAGCCTGCCAGGACTCTGACAGTGCTTCTCCTGGGGATTCCAGTGGCTTGGTGTGCTCTGGAGCATGTGTCCAAGCCGATGGGTGCTCTCTGGTATGAGGCACCTCTGTGGTGTGTTACCTAGCCCCAGTGTTATCCCTCCCAAGGGACAAGGAGCATCGTGCCCTGGAGGTAGGGATGTGCTGTGTGTCATGCTCCACACTTCACTGTGGACAAGGATGGTGAAAGAGCTTCTGTTCAGCTCTCGCTGCTGGTACATCTCCAAGCTGAGGAGTGCAAGTGGAGTGCTTGGAGATGTAGTTTGGAGGCAACGTAGTGTTTGCTGCCCTAGAACGCCGTGTAAGAGATGGGGCCGGGGGTGATGCAAGAAAGTACCACATTAACTTGGGATGCAGATGTGCAGTGGGTCTGGCTCCTTGCTGAGCAGCCAGTGCAGAATCTGAGCCCTCCCTCCCCTGACAGTGCATGCAGAGGGAAGGATCCTGGCAGGATCGCAGCCTGTGATGGCTCTCTGGTGCCTGGCCCGTAGTGAGTCGGCCGTTCGCGGGCAGGGGCTGCGGATGGGGAGGCACCAGCATCCATGTGGGACTCTCCGGCCATGCCACAGGGCTGCGCTGCGGACGCGGAGCTCTTGGCGAGGGGGGGGCCCGGCAGTGGGATGGGAAAGCAGCCCGGTTCCCGGCTCTGCTGTGGCTGCGGTGCACATCAATCACTGCACGGGGGTGTTGGGGTTGGGAAGAGGCGGCTCTGCAGAAGGCGCTGCCTCGGACGCGGGGAGCTGTGCTGGAGCCATGGCGAGCGGGCACCAAGGTAGGGCCGCCCCTGGCAGCGACGGCGGCTCCACGGCATCCTCTGGAGCCGCCGGCAGCGGGGCCCAGTGCGGGGGGCGCCAGCCGGGGGGATGCAGGGCCTGGGGCCTGGAGGGGGCCAGGGCTCTGTTCCAGCTGGGAGCGGTTCGGGGCAGCGCCGGTCTCTGCCGGGCCGGTCCTGCGTGAGGAGGAGGGCTGTGCGGGCGCCGGGAGCTGCGGGCACCCCGCATTCCTCTTCTCCCCCCTTCAGCACAGGCGGGGTGGCTCGTAGGAGCTCTGGCCCCGCTGCAGAGCAGCGCAGGAGAGCTCTCGGGGCTGCCTGATGCGCTGCAGAGCGGTCTGGGGATTTGCATGTCCCCCAGTGCCAGGGGCTGAGTGACAGAGGGGCTCAGGGGGCTGCATGGTGCCGGGGCTTTGGGGACCATTTTCCTTGTTCACTTTCTATGTGTCCTTGGAGGATGCTCAGGTTTCCCCGCTGAGACTCCTCTCGTGGTTCCAGGGTGGCTGCAGGCTGCTGCCTGTGCTCTCATCCTGCCCGTCCCCTGCCAGCTCAGCCTCTGCCCAACAGCTGAGTGCCAGCATGGGGCTTTGCACAGAGACTTATGCCTGCCCTTGTCTGTGATGCTTTGCAAGTGAAGTGTTGTGGATGAGCAGCATCTTTGGCAGGGAACAAGGGGGGGAAAGCAGAGCCCAGGAGCAAAGGGCTCAGCCCCGAAACCCAACCCAGCAGCAGGGAGTGAATGGGGAAGGGGAAAGCAGGGGCAGGCAAAACCCTGTTTGGAGGTGGAAGGGAGGGAAAGGCTCTGTGGGGAGAGTGCTGCGGAGGCTGCAGCCGGGATATGCTGGGGAAGTGTGGGGGCAGAGCGTCTGGGAAAGCCGTGAATCCACACTCCAGCTTGAAGGGAGGAAAGAGGAAAACACCAAGGAAGGGAAGGAGGAGCAGGCACAGAGATGATGGGAGGAGATCATAGGCATGACAAGCAGGTCTGCTTCTGTTCCTGCTAAGGCTTTCTTTGCCGTCAACCGTTCCCACATGCCTGTTTCGCTAGCCCGGAACCCCAAATGGCTCCAGCCGTTTCTTGCCCTGAGAAGAACATTCCTCATTTTGGACCCATTTTGGGTTCCACTGTAGCGGAAGCGAGCCAGCCCTCGCCAAATCCCGAGCTGTGGGTGTGGGGGAGTCCTTCAGCCAGCACCCTGCATGAGAGGAAGGGTCTGGGGGATGGTTCCTGCTGCCTGGGCAGGGGAACTGGAAGGGAACGAGCATGAGCAAGGCTAAGGGCTGGGATGCCCGGCCAGGCTGTCAGGATTGGGGGGTGCTGCTGCTGCTGTGGGTGATGTTTAGAAGCAAAAGATTCAGGACAGCATTTCCGCAGGTCTCAATCAGGGTTGCTGCAGTTGTGGTCAAAACCTCTTCTAAAGGTTTACGATGGCAGATACATCAGTTGAGATGTCCCTTTGGCAGCATGCTGGGACCCGTGTCCTTTCTCAGCCCATGGTCCCCCACATTGGGGTCTCGTGGGGGGGCTGCACTGCAGGCTGGGCCGGCAGGAGCAGATGCAAGCGGTGCTGGGGCCGGTGGCACTGCTGCAGGCGGCTCCATGCTCCCGTCCTCTCTGCTCAGCTCCAGCGTGAGCAGAGGACCGCAGGCAGCAGCGCTGCCCACATGGACGTGGCAGCAGCTCCTGAACGCAGCCGTTGTGGCTGTGCCCGGCAGTGCCAGTGTGACCCCGCTGCCTGTGCTGGGACCGTGCACATCTGCAGGGCTCAGCTGCGGTGGTGCCCCTGCGGTCGCTGCTTTCCCTGCCATCCCCATCCTCCTCGGGACATCTCGGGACCCTTTTAACACAGCAGTGAGTTTGCAGCCCCATGCAGGGGAGAGTGAGGGGCTTCCTGCTCCTCCTTGAGCCCATCCTGCTCTGGGGGCATGGAGAGACTCATTCCTCCCTCCTCCCATGTTGTGCACTGCTGGGGCAGGAGCAGTGCCATAGGGATAGGCTCAATGGGGCACATTGCTGCACTCATCGGTGCTTAGATTTCTTCTGAGCCAGGTCTCCCTTCCAAGGTGCAGGAGTGGTGGTGCTGGGGTCCCCGTTGGGCTGCGTTGTGCTGGAATATGGGAAAGGTGTCCGTGGTCAGGATCCCAAAGACCGGCGCAGGAGGAGCCAGTCCATGATGGGAGCGGGAGATGGTACCCAGGGGCTTGTCAGACAGACCCCTTCGATGGAGCTCCTCCACCCTAGCACCCTAGTTCTCATTTGGTCCCTGGGTCAGGCTCTTTGCCTATTGCCAGAAGGACTGAGCTGGAGCCTCATAGGCAAAGGGGTGGGAGAGATGGGATAAATTCCTGGTTTGCCACCCTTAAACATCCCCCATCATTTTCCCAGGGATCAGTGCTTCCCAGTGCAGGGAAAAAAGCCATTTGGAAGACAGTTTAGGAACCCCGAGTGTGAAAGCTTTTGGCCCAAGGATGAAAAACTTCACATGCTGAGATCCAAATGGAAGCGGTTGGGAATGGTCCGCGCAGGAATTGGAGCTGGGAGCGTGCGACTGCTTCAATTCACAGCAGCCCTATTTCCTCTGTGGAAAAAATAAACCACTGGTGACCTTTGGAATCTTCTCGTGCCCTCAGCCCAGCCCTGGGCTCTGTAGGAGAAGCTGAGCTGATGTTTCTCAGGGGCCGGTGGCAGCGTGGCTGAAATCCGGGCTCTTGGTGTGACCCAGGTCCCTCTGCGGTGTCAGCGCCGATGGGCTGTGGCGCATCCACAGGGAGGGCTGCTCCCAGGGAGGGTGCTTTGCCCTTTCCCTCCCCTCACCTCCTCTCTGAGCCGGTTTGAGTGGTTTTTCCAGGTAAGGTTTCCCATCTCCCCGCTGTGCTGAGGGCACAGAGGTGGGACATGGGCTGTGGTGTGCGGTGCAAAGGAACGCCAGCACCTTGGTGAAGGGCAGCACGCTGAGTGGCGCAGCTGATGTGCCACAGGGGCGGGATGTCACCCAGAGGGACCTTGGCAGCCTGGAGAAGGGACCCCAGTTCAACCAGGCCAAGTGCGAGGTCCTGCACATGGGTCGGGGCGATCCCCAGCGCCAGCACAGGCTCGGGCTGGGTGGGATGAAAGCAGCCCTGAGGAGGAGGACGTGGGGCACTGGTGGGTGACCGGCTGGATGGGAGCTGCCTGGGGCCTCAGCAGCCCGAGTGGCGGATGGGTGACAGTCACAAAGGGTCCTCAATGGCCTGTGCATGTGTGGATCATCCCAGGAGCACTTGCCAGCCTCGTGCTGTATTTGCATAAAGGTTTAAAAACCATAAAGGTGGCGAAACCCCATTACAGCCCCCCCCGGAAGTGCTTCCACCCCCCCTGTTGCTGGCCTGGGGTTTGGTTTTGCATCTTGCATGGGACAGGCAAGGTCTGTCCCACTGCTGTGCAGGATCTGGCCACGCCAGGCGTGGAGCCCAGCATGCTGCTGCTGCTGGCAGCTCCAGAGGGGGAAAGCAGCAGCCATCCCGCAGGCAGTGTATGGAGATGTCCACGTTTGCCGTTTCCTGTGCGAGTGCAGCCTTTAAGCTGCCTCACCTTGGGTTTTCCTTCCAGAATAAACCCTTCTGCTCGTAAAGAAATGCCAGTGAAGGTTCTGAAGACCCCAGGGCTGTGGGGAGCAGGGGGTTGTGGCCAACCCCACTCCCGTCTGTGACTGTAGGCATGGGGCATGAGCCCTGTGTCCTGACCACGGTGGGTGTCTATCCCTACACCACTGGCTCATCTCTTCCAGCTCATTCGTGAATGATCATGGGGTCATTCCCAACAGCTTCCATTTGGATCTCAGCATCCTGAAGGATGCTGGATTCACAGTGAATCCTGTGAAATCCTCCTGCCACCCCCCCCTTTGCAGGGCCACCTCCTGGCAGGGACGGGGAGCTGGGTGTCCAGCAGCAGGTCTGTGCCTGCGGACAGCAGGGCAGAGATGGGCAGATTGCATTGCATCCGAGGCATCCCAGGCTGCTGCCTGCCCGGCAGCGTCCTCCATCGCCATGCACCCGGGTGACATCTCCTGTCTTCCGTTGGGGGTGGTGGCAGTGGCAGGGCGCGGTGACCATCGGCCATGACGACAGAGACAGGTCCTGGCTCGGATGTGAGGAACGCGCAGGAGGAGGCTCCGCAGCAGCAGCTGGAAGCAGCCGCAGCCACCAACCCCACCGCCCGGGACACCGAGGTCAATGAGAAGCCTGGAGCACAATCTGATGCCCGAAGTACAGAGCTGGTGAGTGACTGAATGGGAGCTGTTAGGTGCAGCAGAGAGGAAGGTGCAGCGGAGGAATGGACTCTTCATCAGGGACTGCAGTGATAGGACAAAGGGTGATGGGTTTAAACAGGGCAGATGCAGGTTAGATATAAGGAAGAAGTTCTTTACTGTGAGGGTGGTGCGGTGCTGGAACAGGTTACCCAAGGAAGTGGTGAATGCTCCGTCCCTGGCAGTGTTCAAGGCCAGGTTGGACAGAGCCCTGGTGACATGGTCAAGTGTGAGGTGTCCCTGCCCATGGGTTGGAACTGGATGAGCTCAAGGTCTTTTCCAACCCAGACCATTCTATGATATGCCATCACTCTCTGCTGCCCATCACCGTGCCCTTGCTGCAGCGCGGGTGCTGCAGGGAGCCCAGTGAGGTGGCACCTGCCCTGTGCTGCTGCCCCCAGGGGAACATTCAGGAGGGGCCCAGGGCAATGGATGGCTCTGCCCGCACAGGTCCTTGTGAGCAGGCAGAAGGAGCAGTGTGGCAGCAGAAGGTGCTGACTGTGCTGGAAATGGCCAGCGCAGGAAGGGAGGAAGCGGTGTCCCTTGTCCCAGGATTGAGCTGCTCCTGATGGCCCCCAGGGATCTGTGCTGCTCCTCTGCTGCCTGCTGTTAGAGGTCTTTCCCCATCTGTCTGCCTGTCCATCCTGGCGGCGGTGCTGAGTAACCCTGCGTATCTCCCCACTCCAGGGCACAGACATGGAGGAGAAGGACTACAGCGAGACAGATGGTCTCTCTGACAAAACAACCCCCAGCAAGACCCAGAAGTCCCCCCAGAAAACCAGCAAGAAAGTGAAGAGTGCCCTCTGCAGAGTGACCCTGCTTGATGCCTCCGAGTATGAGTGTGAGGTGGAGGTGAGTCCCTGCTTCAGGTGCTGCGCTGGCACCAAGGGGAGGACACACCTCATCCCAGACAAGCGAGTCCCCAGTGTCAGGCCTCTTCCAAAGACAGCTTTGTAGTACCTGTGTCATAGAGAAAAAGATCCACAGAAATAGCCACTGAAGTTGAAATGTTGAAATAAGGGAAAAGTCTGGAACGACAGAGCCTAACGGGGAATTTCAGCCCAGTGAATCCCAATTTGGCAGCTACTCGTAGTACAAAATGATGTCTAAAAAGCAGAAGCTTAATAGATGGGGGATGGAGCTCCGCCTGCCAATATGTGCACGACACATCCATGTGCCAGCCTGTCTGCTGACACCTCGAGCGCGCGGCGTGTTGGCTGTCCCGTGAGCTGAGGCAAAGGATGTGTGTGCATGTGTGCATGTGAAGAGGCCGACACGCGTGGGCCCCCTGCCCGTGTGCCTCAGGTGGGTTTGTGTCCATTCTCTCTGTGTTCCTCTTCTCATCCCTTGCTGTCCCTCCACATGAAGCCAGCAGGACAGGGATCGTGTGTGGAGGTGTTATGTGTGTGTATGTAAGGGGGATAGACGTGCACATCCTTGTAGCTGCAGCCGTGTATGTGCAGGCAGGGTCCAGCACCCTGCTCCAGCCACCCACTACTTGTGCAGTGTCACAGGAGTGTGGCAGAGGCTTGCACAAGTGCGCATGGGCGCACACATCCCTGGTAGTGGCTGTCACTACAGGAGGAGAAGAGGAGCTGCCTTGGCACTGGAGGATGCTGCAGGCCTGCTTCATCTGCAGCCAGCACAGGGACCTCTCCCTTCCAGGATGGCCTGGGGACACCCAGGGTTAAATCAGGAGCTGAGGCTGGGTTTTGTGGAAGGGGCCTATCCTGCAGGGCTAAAGGCAGCAGAGAGGAGCAGTCCTTGCCGAGATGCCTCTTTCTGTCTCCTGCACTCGCTGCTGTCTCCTGCCGTGGGCTGGGGAAGGTGGTGCTGGTCTGACCTGTGCCACCGTCCTGGTGGGACGGGCGTCTTTAAGGACTGGCAGCTTTGCTTAAAAATGTGGGAAGTGAGTTGTGAGGAGCAGAGCTGCGGGTGCCTTTGCCAGGAGAGCTTTGCATTTGCTGCTGGCGAGTGGGCAGAAGGGATTTTGCTGGCAGCAGCTGGGAGCTGGCTGCACAAGTGAACCTGCATCTGTATGCAGGTCCTGCCTCCCCCAGGACTTGGCTGCGCGGGATTGATGAATGCAAGGAGCGTGGCTGCCTGGGACAGGCAGTGATGGGGGGGTCTGGCCCTCTGCCTGTGGCGCAGGCAGCAGAGCCTTTGATCTCAGCAGCCCTGACTGTCCTTTAGCAGTAAAATTTGTCACAAAGCCGTGGAAGGATGGGTTGTCACAAAGATGAAAGCCCTCCTGAAGAAGAAAAGGAGTGGAGAGCACCCCAAGGACTGCAGAAGGCTCAGAGGGCGCATGAGCAACTTGTGTGAATTGTCCACCCCCTGGCTCTCCCTGTAGCACTGGCCAAGCCAGGCAGGCATGCAGGCACAGCCCGGGTTAGGGGCTCACTGGCAGCTTTGTGAACAGAGCAATACCCTGCACTAGGTGTGGGCAAGGATGAGCTCTCTGCTGCTGTAGTGCAGAGGATGGGGTCAACTTTGAGAGCTGCTGCTCTCTAAAGAAGCCACCTGGGGTATGGAGAGAGGGTTTAGTGCTGCTTTTCTTCTTCCTTTCTTGCAGGCCCCATGGGAATAGCTGTGCCTTGCCTCCATGCTTAATGGAGGCTTAATTCAGTTAAAGTCAAAAAGGGGAGTCAAACTTCAGTGTGACACCCTCACTGGTTTGGCATCACTGTCTCCTGGTGTGATGAGGGATGAGCTGTGTGTGCACTGGGTCCTCCTGGCTGGTGGGACCTGCTTCCTCTGTACCACACTGAATGGGCTTGAGCATGCCCTGGGGCCACCTGAGTGTCCCCAGAGCAGTGCTGCTGGTGAGAGGCTGCTCTCAAAGGCAGCCCAGCACCTTCTGGTGGTCACCCAGAGGGGCCAGGGCTGCCCTGACCCTCCCCAGTGCTCCCTGCCTGCACCCGTGGGTCTCCAGGAGCACAAGGGAGCTGTTCACCATCAGCCTCTCCGTCTCCAACAGAAGCACGCCCGAGGCCAGATCCTCTTCGACATGGTGTGTGAGCACCTCAACCTCCTGGAGAAGGACTACTTCGGCCTCACCTTCTGCGACTCGGACAGCCAGAAGGTGAGGATGGGGGAGCCCCCTATGGCCGCCCTCTCTGTGGGTGGGGGACACCCCTGACCTGCTGTCTCCTCCTTGCAGAACTGGCTGGACCCTTCCAAGGAGATCAAGAAGCAGATCCGCAGTAAGTGCTCAGTGTCCATCCTCCCCAGCCCTGGAGCATCCTGGAGGGCTCCCAGATGTCCTCTGGCCAGTCCCCTTCCCTCCTCTGCCCTGGGGGTACCTTTGGCAGCTGGCATGGGGACAGGGACCAGTTGCTGCCTGTTACGTACCTATTGTCTTACTCATGGCAGGCATGGGAGTCAAAGAACCCTGTCTATGCCACTGGAGAGCTGGCGGAGAGCTGGCCCCTGTCTGGGTGCCATTCCCACCTGCTCTGAGCTGTGAGGACAGAGATGGGGGCATTGTTTGGAACAGGTCATGGAGTGCCTTTGCCCATGATGTTGCCTTGCTGGGGCAGCAGAAGGGCTATTGCCCAAGTTGTCACCTTCTGGGACATGTGGGGCTTTCACTGTGACATTGGTAGTCACACTCAGCTGATGGCTCCTGAACTTGTGACGCCTTTCTCTCCGCAGTCGTTTGGGGATGATTAACCAAGTCATGCTGGTGTCCCAAGGGCTGTTCTGGCAGCTGCTGGAGCCCCCTTGTGCCTCCCCAGTGCCAGGCTTGAGCAAAGCAGTGGGACCGTTAGTGGATGCTTGGATGCTCCTGTCCTTACTGCTCTCTCCCCTCCTCTCCCCTAGGCGGGCCCTGGAACTTTGCCTTCACTGTGAAGTTTTACCCTCCAGACCCTGCGCAGCTCACGGAGGACATCACAAGGTGAGGAGCATCCCTCCATGGGCACAGCTGCCCGGGCTGGGACCGGCTGGAAGTGTGTGGAAGGGCAGGATGTGGGCAAGCAGGGGATGTCTGGGGACTCGTTGCCCATGTGGCATGTCTGAATCGTGCAGAACAGGACCAGGAAGGTGGCCATGGGAGGTAGCAGTCCTTGTGGAGAGCAGTGCGTGGTGGGGTGCATTAGGGAACCCCAGCCTGCTCTGGAGGGCATATGCTCTCACCCTCTGCCTCCTCCTGCAGATACTACCTGTGCCTGCAGCTCCGTGCAGACATCATCACGGGGCGCCTGCCCTGCTCCTTTGTCACACATGCTCTGCTCGGCTCCTACGCCGTGCAGGCTGAGCTGGGCGACTACGATGCTGAGGAGCACGTGGGCAACTACGTCAGCGAGCTCCGCTTTGCCCCCAACCAGACGCGGGAGCTGGAGGAGCGCATCATGGAGCTGCACAAGACCTACCGGTGAGCCCCGGCAGAGGACAGCCTGGTGGCCTCCTGCCTGGTGGGGCACCCGAACACGTGTCCCCCTCTCTGTCTCCCTGCAGGGGAATGACCCCCGGGGAAGCGGAGATCCACTTCCTGGAGAACGCCAAGAAGCTCTCCATGTACGGGGTGGACCTGCACCACGCCAAGGTACAGGGCTGGGGGTTGCCAGAGCGATGGCCGGTGCCAGCCCATCCTGCCCGGCTGTTTGCACACCCTCCCTGCCCACACTCCCTTCACACAGTGCAGGTTCAGCAAGGACATGGCTCTGGGTGGCTCTGTTGGACCTCCAGAGGTCCAACCTCACCCAGTCTGTGTGACGCAGCCGGTCCCCCGCAGTAGAGCACCAAGCAGGGGGGAGCGTGGCACTGCTGCTGGCCTGGTTCTTACTGGGTAGCTGAGTAGTCCCCTCCTTGTCCCTTTTGCTTCCTGCAGGACTCAGAAGGCATCGATATCATGTTGGGTGTCTGCGCCAACGGCCTCCTCATCTACAGGGACCGACTGAGGATCAACCGCTTCGCCTGGCCCAAGATCCTCAAAATTTCCTACAAGAGGAGCAACTTCTACATCAAGATCCGCCCGGGGGAGGTGGGTGCCATGTGCAGTGCAGCCCCGGGCACAGCAGGGTACCCGCTGTGCTGGACTGCGGCTGCCTGGTGGGGACGTCCTCGCCTGGCTCCAGCCTCTGCCCCACCAAGGGTCCCACGTTGATGTTCCTGCTGGCCAGGAGAGCACATCTGTGGTGGGTGGAGGCTTTCAGCAAGTGCCTTCTTCTTCGTGCTCTTGTTTTCTCACCGGCAAAATGACTTCAGTGGGCTGAGGGCTCCCCAGGCTCCTTCCCCCACCAGGCAGATACTGTGAGGCCAATGGTGTAGGGAGGTCACCCAGCAAGGGAGATTGAGGGCTATTTTTGATGGGTCTTCCATGTTTCACATGCTTTTTCGTTCAGTTTCTGACTTTATTCTCACTCTTTTCGCTTCGATGTGCACTGATGGGATGTGCATTTCCACCTGCATTCTCCAGCAGGCAGCAGGGCAAGGAGAGTGCATCTAAAATGGAGGGTAATGCCTTCTCACTAAGTTGAGCTGTTAAAAGGGTTTTGTTTCTTGAGGGAATTTCTCTTGTGCTAAAAAAACCATTTACAGTTGAGGAAAGTGCTTAGGCCAGAAGTGTTGGGATGTAATCTCACCACTGTGAGGGGCCGGGCATGGACCTTTGCAGCACTGCTTTAAAGAAGACTTCTTCTGCTTGGTCACGGCTCCTGCCAGGGGAACCTGAGTGCCTTGGCATCCCACCGTGTCCTGTGGGGCAGGATCTGCCTATAACAGCGTGTCTCTGTCTCCCCCAAGTACGAACAGTTTGAGAGCACCATTGGCTTCAAGCTGCCCAACCACCGCTCTGCCAAGCGTCTCTGGAAGGTCTGCATAGAGCATCACACCTTCTTCAGGTGAGGAAGACCTCCAGGCCTCCCTTCTTGGAAGCAGACACGCAGCGGCTGCACCTGGAGGGCACGGCTGGGCTTGCTGATGGCATTCCATCTCTGTCACACGTAGGCTGGTGTCCCCGGAGCCTCCTCCCAAGGGATTCCTGGTGATGGGCTCCAAGTTTCGGTACAGCGGGCGCACGCAGGCGCAGACCCGGCAGGCCAGCGCCCTCATCGACCGCCCGGCTCCCTTCTTTGAGCGCTCCTCCAGCAAACGGTACACCATGTCTCGCAGCCTTGATGGAG
The DNA here is from genome assembly GCA_025448015.1 of Bolborhynchus lineola. Lineage (NCBI taxonomy): Eukaryota > Metazoa > Chordata > Aves > Psittaciformes > Psittacidae > Bolborhynchus > Bolborhynchus lineola. Next base: position 22,270 of record JAOEHX010099252.1, on the reverse strand, counting down.
GTATGCCCCAAATTGGGGAGGGGGAGGGAGATTGGTCGCTGGCGGGAGCGAGGGGGACGCTGTTCGCCTCATCTGGCAGGGTTATAGGATCCAGAGGGCTTCCTTCTGGGGGCTGTCCCCAACCGCATCCCCATGGTACCCCAAGTGATAGATTACCCTCGCAGGGGGATGGGGTTGGGCAGCTTAGGGATGGGACCCCTGCAAGCTGCCTGTGCCCTGGGACCCTCTGCTGTGGGGCACTGAAGGCTCCTGAGCCCCCAGGTGTGAGCTGGCAGGGCTGGGGACAGGGCCTGCGGGGCTGGGCAGGGTTTGGGGCGGGCAGGGCTGCGGTGACCGGGGCTCTCCTCCGCGGGCAGAGTTCTCGCGCCCGGCCTCCGTCAGCGAGAACCACGACGCCGGGGCGGAGGGCGAGAAGCGGGATGAGGACGGTGAGTTCGGCAGCCGGAGACGGTCCGAGACCGAGGACGAGGAGGTGACCACCCCGACGAAGATCAAGGAGCTGAAGGTAAGGTTGAGGCAGGCAGAGGAGGGTGGATGGAGGGGGTGGGCTGGCTCCCGTCTGGAGAGGGCTGGGGGGATTCTTGGGACATGGCGCTTGGCTCACCGGTGGAAATGGGGCTGTCACACATGCGCGGCTCAGCTCCGGTTCCCCACGTGCCCAGGTCGTCTCAAGGTTCATCCCGAGGCGGGGCTGGATCTGGGAGCAGCCCCGCTCTGGGACAGGGGTGGGGATGGGGACAGGCCAAGCACACCGAGCACCCACTCCCTGCCCTGTCCCCCAGGCTGGCCCAGGGACACCCCAGCCTGGTCCAGCTCCATGCTGCAATGGGAGGGGGGATCTGGTCCTTCTGCACCCCACCAGCCCATCGACTTAACTGTGATGTTTGTGACAAGTTCCCTCTACTGACCCTGCTGGTTACTTTTAACCCTCTCTTTGCTGCCAGCCGGAGCACGAAACAACCCCCAGGCACAAGCAGGAGGTATTCTCTCTCTGGAGTATCTTAGTCCTCATCGGTGCATCATATTGTCCATCCTTTCCAAAGCAACACTGTGTGTCACCCTATTTACTGGAATACAAGATGCACAGGGGCAGGGGGTTGGATGCTAGAGGAGCCCGATGAGCAGACAGCTGGGGGTCTGCCCCAGCGTGCACGCGGCATCTTCTATCCCACTAAGTAAGGTAGTCCTGATCGTACGTGTGAGCAAGAGCCCTCCCAAGGTGCAACGGCGCCGAGTCCTTGGCCTGTTGGGAAGACCTGGCTTCTGCTCCCGTTCCTGACTGCGCCATGTCCTCGCCTCGTGTCTCCTCTCCGCCCGGCCCCACAGCCGTAGCTCCTCGCGCAGGCTGGTCCCATCGCTCCCACTGACACCCTGACCCGCGCTCTGCTTCTGCCTGTCCCAGACCACCACCGTCACCCACCCTGCTCCCCGGCAGCCCGGCTCTGCTCCGCAGGGAGCGGCTGGAGCGCTTCGTGGCACTGCAGCTGCCAGCACACCCCTCTGGGGGCACGTGAACGGCCTCAAGCTGCCCCAGGGGAGGTCCAGGTGGAGATGAGGAGCAGTCCCTTCCCCAGAGGGTGCTCAGCCATTGGAAGAGGCTGCCCAGGGCAGTGCTGGGGTCACCGTCCCTGGAAGTGGTCACGCACATTGCAGACGAGGCCTCGGTGCCATGGGTTAATGTGGCCTTGGCAGTGCTGGGAACGGTTGGATGTAAAGGTCTTCCCAACCTGGCTGATTCTGGAGCCCCTGAGCTGCCTTCAGCGCCAGCAGCAGCGCCCGTCTGCATGCAGAGGGCAGCTGCCCGGCTCTGCCTGGCCGCAGTGCCGGCTGTCGCAGAGAAGAGGGAGGCTGTGCCCTCCCCTGTCCGTGGTGGGCCCCCAGCAGGAATGGCTCATCCCAGCCCAGAATCCACAGCTGTTCCCAGGGGGTTCCCTCTCCACTCACAGTGGAACATGGATCTTCACTGGGGGTACCCCTGGAGGCGGACGCAGCCGGGTGGTGGGGTTTGCACCGCACAGCCCTCAGCATCCCGCTCGGCACCGCAGGCAGACCACTGCCGGGGTAGTGGGCACTGGTCCCAGTCCCTCCCCGGCCCCCTCATTGCTTCCCCTGCTGCATGTGCATGTGCTGCTCCCCCAGCGCACCCCGAGCCCAGAGGTGGGCAAACCATGAAGCACTTCTCTGCGGCTCCATGGATGAGTCTTTTCCATGAGCTGTGCTGAGCCTTCAGGGTCTGTAAAATCCTCATGGGGCTCTCTTGGCTCTCTGGGCTGTTGCCGAGGAGGAATACTGGGGAAGTATTTTAGGTGACTCCTTTCGAACCTCAAAAGAGGTTTGAGTTTGAAGCAGAAGCCAGGGTCCTTGCTCGTGCTGGTTCTTGCTCTGCGCCGGTTTGCCCCCCTCTGCGGCAGGACCAAGGGGGCCCCCCTGGTGCCTGTATCGTCACCAAACGATGCTCTGATGCCTACCCCCACCTTGCACTCCAGCGCTCTGAGCTGTCCTCTCTCCACAGCAGGCTCAACCCCACCTCAGGCTGCTGTTGGGCCCAGGCTGGTCCATGGCCATCCAGGCTTGGATCCGTGCTGGACATCTCTGCCCTCCTGCCCTTCAGCAGAAGCCCAATGCACACGAGCTCCATTGGAAACGCTGGTTTCCTGCCCTGCTGGGACAAAGGCTCGGGCTTCCTTTGTGCCTGGCACAGCAGAGCGCCAGAGGAGGCTGCTGGTATTTCCAGTAGGGCCCGATCCCTTGCTGATCCTAAGGGAGAGCCAACTCTTCCTCCAGGTGGCTTAGCTTGCCCTCGGCAGGCCGTGCTGGAGATGCCAAAGGGACGTGCTGTGCCCATCACAGCGGGAGGCCTGATACGCACATTCGGCCGTGCGCTGCCTTTTTGCTGCTCCCTGCAATGGTCTTAGTGAGAGCTGCAGGCCAGGGTGCTCTGATGCGCTGTTCATTCGGCTCTCGAGACCCTAAATTCAAGCCAAATGTGAAGCAAACCCTCCCAGTGCTTATCTCTTTTGCCTGGGCTGGTGCCTTAATCATCGTTTATCTTCCTCTCTCCTTCCCCAAGTTTTTAGACAAGCCAGAAGATGTTTTGCTGAAGCATCAGGCCAGCATCAATGAGCTGAAACGGACCCTGAAGGAGCCCAACAGCAAGCTGGTTCACAGGGACCGGGACAGGAGGCTGCCTTCCTCGCCAGCCTCTTCCTCACCCAAGCATGAGGATGAAACACCAAAGGGAACCCCAGAAAAGGCCAGCGAGGTTTGTTCCACTGCTTCTCTCATGGAGGGGATGAGGCTGTTTGCAGGGAGGTGTTCCTTAGCTGTTGGCCTCCTGTGCTACACTGGTGATGGAGATTACATGATGGGGACATGGGGTGGAGAGAGAGGGTCTTTGTCCAGGCCATTGTCCCCAAGTTTTGTGAGGACTTAAGTGTTTTCACACGGCTGGTAGTGATCTCCCCTTGTGCCCAGGCACTTCTTGGTGTTGAGCTTCTTAATCCTTCCCCAGAGGGCTGTGTTTTGGGGTACCTGAGATTTGAGCTGTGCCTTTGATACCCCATGAGATGGGTCTTTCCCCCACCCTTCCTACCAGCAGGGCTACCTTGGGGCTGTGCCTCAGGGGTGTCCTCAGCAGAGCAGGACCCAGCACTGCACAGAGGTGCCCCAAGGTGCTCTCCCCAGGCAAGACCTGGTGGAGGGGCGGGTGGTGTCACCCCAACATCCTGCACACACATCCTCCCTGCTGGCTTTGTGGTGCGACCACGACTGTGAAAGGAAGAGAGCTGGAATTGGGGGTGCTGGGACACACAGAGCCCCCAGTGCTGTGGGACATGTGTGAATGGGGCACAGATGGATGCTCTGTGGCGCTCGGTTCCTGGTCGGCTCGGGACAGGCATCATGTGGCAAGGGCATCCCCACTGCCAGCCTGCATGCTCTCTCCCTGCTGGCTCTCCACTCTGTGCTGTTCCCTCCCTCAGGGTGGCTCTGGAGCCAGTCCTGTGCCCACTGCACTGGAGATGGCTCCAGGCCGGGGGGGATCAACACATGGGAGCCCCTCTTGAGGATGTGGGGCTGGGCTGGGTAGGGGCTGTCTGCAGGGGATCCGTGGTGTGCATGTGTACCTGCTGGTCCCTGGCACTCACCGGAGACCCAGGCAGAGGTGGGCTCGTGGCCCTTCACCAAAGCACTGAGCTGGGAAGAAGGACTTCACCCCACATCTCTTTTACAAGCAAATGTATAAAGTGCAGAGATGTAAATGCAGCGTCTCGAGCTGGTATAGCTGCGACCTCTGTTCATCCATCCCTGCATCCATCCACCCACCTACCCATTTGCTCCTTCATTCCTTCTCATACTCTTTCTCTGTCTCTCTCTGTCTTTCTCTCTCTTTCCTCTGTGGGTGCTGGGGTTTCCATGCTGGCACAGACGATAGAAGAGGACACCCTAGACAATTTTGCATCTGACCACGGAGCTTCCCTAACCATGGAGTCTTTCACGCAGAAAAGCCTTGTCTCCTCTCCTGAGGTTGTCACCGTCCTCTTTCACTCTCCCCCTGCCCTGCCCTCATGGTTTTACCCCTCCGTGGAGCCCTCCAGCCTGCCGAGGTGGCTCCTTGCCCTCTGAGCAGAGCTGGAGCCATTTGCTGCCCTCCCTGGGTGGGTCCCCTCCAGCAATGGGCAGAGCACCTCGCCAGGTGAAATCTCTTCCCCTGACTGCTTATTCTGGGCTGTGGGACAGGGTCCTGAGAGAGACCTTCCAGTGGGGGCCATGGTGGAGACCTGGGGCTCCTGAGGCAGTGCTGACCCAATGGCACAGGCGGGTGTTTGCTCCATGTGTAAGCAGGCAGCTACAAGGCACCTTTAGCAACCCCTTGTGCTTTCCTTTCACTTTGGTTTCTGTTACACTTCCCCAGCTCCCCCTGAACTTCGGTATATCTGAAGGCATCAGAAGTATTGGTCTTAAGTTATGCTGCCTTCGATGCCTTCAGTGTCACCAGAGAGCCCAGGGGTGAGGAATGTGGGCTGTCAGCCCTGCTTGCAGCCAGGGTTTATCTCCCACGATGGTGGTTGCTTCCCAGGATAGACAAGAGAGAGGAAAACTGGCCTTTGAGACATTGTTCTGGACCAGCTTGGGCTTCCCAGCGGGCCCAACACAGCAGCCAAGTCAGTGATAACGTTGCTCTCATGGGTGAAACCACCTGTGAAAGACCTCGGTGCTCCGGGCAGTCTCTGGCTGCCTCTGCTCCCATTTCCATGGATTAGGAAGCACTAAAATCTGCATTGGAGGCAGGTGTGGAGGAAGGGACCTGGAGAGGAGGCGGTGACTGGTAAAGAGGTATTGGAGAGCCACGTGCGAGCGATGCTGCAGGGAGCAAGGTCCAAACCGGCCTGGGATTCTATGATTTTTTGACTGTTTCTGATTCCTTTCCTTGTGGAAGCCCTTCCACCAGTAATTGCTTTTCCTCCTTTCTCACTCTCCTCTAATCTCATCTTCCTTTCCCTTCCCTCTTGTTCTGCTTCCCTCTGCCCCCCTCTTCCCCCTTATTCAATATCAGTTACCAGGTTTCCAGTTTGGGCACGACTGCTCCAAACACTCCCCCTGCACCCCTTGGGGGCATCACTCACTTTGGATGGATTCCTTATCCCCGTTAGCGCAGGCAGTCAGCCCTCCCTCACTGGACATCCTGGTACCACAGCTGCAGAAGTGATGATTCTGTCATGGGCAGCGCCAGCCCCATGGTGAACACTGCAGAGCCATGTCCCAGCATTGCCCTTTATGTGTGTGCTGCCTAGGGTAGGGTGCTTGGGGAGGCTCCTGGGCTTCTGCACTGATGCAGATCTGCCTTCTCCTGGATTATTTTCTGTCTTCTGGTCCAGGAGGGATTGAATTTTAGCAGTGCTTTGTTCTTGTTCTTGTGAGGTCTTCGGGACAAATGCAAAGGTACAAAGTGTACAGTAATCCAGTTTCCTCTTCTGCAGAGAAGCAGCACACATACACTATGTGGTGTATCACATACCCACTGTGTCCTTGCTGCAGGATGCTCCACAGCCTTTGCTTGGTCCTTGCCTGGTCCATGGCTGTCTCAGCTGCCAAGCTTGTGGTCATCTTTTACATCTCACAGGTAACCTTTTACAGGTTACATTTTGTGAACCATTTGGTTTCAGCATTGCCCAAAACCTCAGCTAAATAATTGCTTCTGAGGAGATTTCCCTGGAGAGTGGGAAAGGAAGGATAGACTTTGGGTGAATCTGAGCTGCAGCATCTGGTAGGAAGGGGAAAGGGCCTTTCTGATGCCTAAAAGTGGTGTCTTCTCTTGCTGATGCTTTTGGCAGCTTGAATAGTTCTAGGGCACACGGATGAAGCTGAGAGTGAAGCTACTCAAAACGCAGACCTTGCTTACAGTGCAATCTCACCCTTTGTTCACGGAGATTGACAGATCCAGCTGAAAACAGGAGTCAGATGTGGAGGCCCAGTTGAGAGATGCCCTGGTGCTGGTAATGTGTCTGCTGGAGCATCGCTCCCACTCCTGTGTTTCCAGCAAAGCTGCAGATATGTCAGCACCACCCAGAGCAAAACATGGTCCCTGGAGAGAATAGAGGGGCACAGTCCCTGTCACAGCATCAGCCCCTTTGTTTTCAGTCCCTCCTCTCCATCAACAAGTTGCCAAGCTCTTTGTATAGACCCTACCTCAACTCTTGCATGAACAATAATACTTTAGTCATCCCTGTCCGAGGCAGATCAGCTTTCTGTTACTCACGACAGCAGTCACCAGCAGTTAGGTAAAGTATGTTTGATGCTAACTCTTCTTGCTCCAATTGCAATGCAGGGCTCGGAGCATTGGGTATTTATAGAGAGAGAAACTCCTAGAGTGGAAGCAGTAGCTCTAAGGAAAGCTCTGGGAGTCAAGAAAGAAGCACTTGCAGGTACCTCAGAGGTGAAAATGAGCACGAGCGTATCCAAGGTGGAGATGGCAGTGGGGAAAGCCAAGGAAGCGGCAGGCCAGGAAGAGCCAGCAGATGCAGCCCTGGATACCCGGACGAGAGCAAAGATGATCGCTAGTCCTGAGGATTTTGAGTCTGTCTGGGAGGATGAGGTCTATGAGAAGGAAACCAGGGGGGAGCCCTGCCTGAAGGCAGAGCGCCTGCCAGCTGAGAGCAAAGAGGAGCCCCGAGAGCAGGGCGAGGACGTAACCACCGGTGAGCCAGGTCTGCCCAAGCCACATCCCAAGCCTGAAGAGAAGCAAAGGGCCGAGACCATGGGGCCAGAGCCTCCCCAGGGGGAAGGCGAGCTGTTCTCCAAGGAACGTGCCTCTGCAGCCTGCAGGAAGCAGGAGGCCAGAGCACCGGCCACAGAGCTCATTAAAATCAAAGTGAAGGCTAATGACGAGAGCTCGGAGACCTCTGCAACCCAGAGGATCATCTACTTGGGAGATCCAGAGGAAGAGGAGAAGGACAGTCAAAACCTGTTCTTAGAGACTGGGGGATGGCTTGGCTTGGAGGAAAGAGCAGCAGCTGCTGTGAATGCACCCAGGGAGGGATCTGGGCACATGGTGTCTGCAGAAGATGGGTTCCAGCCCCTGTCCTCAGCAAGTCTGCAGCACAGGGCAGTGTCTGGAAAGCCTGCCGAAGCACTGGAGCAGCCCTGGGCAGGCTGCGATAGGACTGGGCAGGAGGAAGGGCTGCCCTTACAGCTAGACAAAGCATCTGCTGTGCTGACAGACTGCAGAGAGCCCGAGGGAGGTGAAGCGCTCCTGAGTTCCCAAGATGTGGGGCCAGAGGATACGGATCGAAGTCCAGTGAGAGGCTCAAAGCCGTGTGGCCTGGCAGGGAAAGGCCGTGGGGTTGAGGAGCACAAAGGGAGCCCAGTAGAGAGCCCGGATATCTGTGTGGCAGTGGAGGGGCTCACAGGAACAATTGGTGACAGGGAAGAAAGTGCCAGGGTGGTTCTTCAGATGGAAGAGATAGAGACCCAGTCACCTCCATCAGCTGTGCCTGAGCAGGGCCACCCTCACACCACCATGGGGTCAGAGGGGGATGAACCCAGCTCTCCTGCCCCTATGTCCTTTCCTCATCAGTCCACCGCTGTCCCTGCAGAGCCAGCCCCAGGCACTGAGACTGAGCCCAGAGATGGGTCCCAGGGCAACAGCCCTGTGAGAGGTGTGGGCATAGCCAAGGATGTGAACCCCTCAGCAGAGGTGGCACGCAAAGAAGCAAGCCCTATGGTAGGCGAAGGAGCACCCAAGGAAGTGAGCTCTGTATCAGAGGTGGCAACACCCCGGGGCACTAATCCTGAATCTGAGGAGCAACCCCAAGACATTGCATGGAAACCGTGCCGAGATGCAAGTCCTGTCGCAAGAGGACCACCCCAAAACACAGATGCTGCAGCAGAGCCCATCCAGATCAGAGGCCCAGCCACAGGGGAAGAGGCCCAGGACATTGATCCTGTCACATTGAGGGCAACCCAGAGCAAAGTCCCTGCCACAGAAGAGTCACTCCAGGAAGAGAAGCCCATGAGAAAAGAGTTCTCATCAGGGAAGTTGACCGGAGATGAAGGCTGTGGGATGGAAGAATTGTCCCATGACAAAAGCCCTTGCGTAGAAGAGCTGCCTCCCAAGGCAGAAGAACCAGAACAACAGGGCATAGTAAGAGACCTGCCTCAAGAGGGTCCCATGGCTGAAGGGCTGCTCCACACTGCAGATCCCAAAGTGCAGGAGCCACCCTGGAACTTGGAGTTTAATGTAGGACAAGATCTGCAGTGCAGGAGCCCTACAGTAGGAGACAGGGACAGTGACCTTGCCCTGGGGCAGCCAACACGGGATAAGTCCCCTCGCAGAGAAGATGCTGATGTCCTGCACTCCAACACCCCTGCAGCAGGATTGACTCAAGGAGGCAAGACGTACCGGCTCTTCAACTTGACCTTTGAAGGCGGGGAAGAGCTGCAGGTGAGCAGTGGGACACATCCAGTAGAGTCTGGGTCATTGATGTGCGTGGCTGGGAGGACCAGAGCTGTGTCCCCGGAGCATGGAGATGTGGCCTCAGGTAACTGTGAGGACAGCGAGAGCTACAGGAAAACCTCAGTGGCCTCTAAGATAAAGATGTTTGAGCAAAGCGAAGAGGAGCGAAGGGCAGCCCAGGAGGAGCAAGAGTCTATGCCTGACGCTGAGGCAGAAGCAGTGTGGAAGATGGGTCTGGCGATGCCTGTGACTCCGGTGGGACCTGTATCCAGTGCGGGCTCCTCAGCCCTCGGGCAGGGGGCTGGTTCAGGAGACACCTCCCAGGCCCTGTCTCTGAAGGAAGATGTTTCTGCTGACGTGGAGCACGAAGGAGAAGACAGTGCTGACCCGGCCTCCCCCGACTCTGGCTGTGAACTCACACTGGCGGAAGCCGTGGTAACACTTCCAATGAACTGTCCGGATGGAAAGTTCATGCGCATGTTGTGTGGCTCTTTATGATCGTGTCCAGTGGCTCCCCACACATCCATTGACTGACAGCAGTTGCTTTGCATCCCCTGTCCTATGTATGTGTGTGTGGTCAGGCTTCTTTGCTGAACGCAGACCCGCTGGCCAGCTGGCTCATCAGCTTCTGTTTTGTGACACCCCCCTCCCAACGTCTCGGCTCCCTGGAGAATGCCCCTGGCTAAACCCAGGAGCGGGCACCCGAGCTTCTTGTCCAGGAGCCAGAAAGGGAGATGGGGGTGGCTGGAGAAGCTGTGACTGTCACAGACACGCACACACACACAGCAGCAGTGTGCCCATGCTTCCAGCTTCACCCTTGCATTTCTTACGTTGATACCCCTTCTCGCTTAGCTCGCCGGCCTCACCCACCCTCCCCTGTCTTGGGCAAGCTGGTGGCTGGATGATGAAGTAGCTTTCTTCGTGCTTGTAAGCACTCGATCGGCTCCTGCAGAGTTCCTTTCCTTACAACTAACCATTTTCTCTAATCCAGAACAAATCTCAGGAACCATGTGGGGAAGAAAAGGATTTATCTGACCCGTCAATAAAATCCAGCCTGAAAGAAGAGAATTTAAAGACTGCTGTTCCAGTGGTCTTCCAGGTCTCAGTGCTGTTTTACTAACTGCTTCTTACTGTAGTATGAAAGCTCACCTTAACCAGCTGAGGGCTGTGTGCTTCCAGCTCCTCTCCCCTTTGCAGAGCTGTTATGTATGTATTTATACATACACACACACACAAACGTGTATGCAGGTGTGTTCCTCTTGAGTTTGTTTGACACCCTGTTTCTCATACCTCTCAACCTCCAGCAGTACCAAGGAAAGGTTGTGCCAGCACAGCCTGGCTCATTGGGGGTGGCTCTGGTTGCAAACACTTGGCCCAGAATCCAGGCCGTGGGTTTCCTGTGGCATCAGTGTCCTTAGAGCTGTTCCTAAGGGAGAACTGCCTAGAGCAAGATGCAGAGTCCAGCAACGGCTCTAGATTTCTCATGGCAAAGTGTGGTGAGGGCAGATGTACCCTCTTGTGGTGGAGTTGAGAGGTATGTCCATGTCTGGAGACGGGCTGATGGAGGGAGGTCATCCCTTGGCTCGAGTGTACTGTCAATTACACTGACCAAACCCTCCCCCAGGTCATCCCTGAGGCTCACCCCGGCTGTGTGGGGCCTCTGAAGAGGGAGCGTTGTGTTGGTGGGGTCGGTCCTTCTCCCTGGGGTGATGCTCCATGGGTCCGCGCGCCTGCTCAGTGGAATTGGCACACTCCTTTGCTTCTCCTCCACCGTGCGTGGCTGTCGGCGCCCTTTCCTTTCAAACTCTTCTCTTTCTTTCCCTTTTGTTTGTTTCTGAGCGCCCAACCTGACTGATGTACAATAGCACTGGCGTCTGAGCTTTTCCTGAATGTCTCTTAAGCAGACCTGTTGTTTGGCATACATCTGCTTCCACCGGGTGCACTGACATGCCTCCAACCTGGCCAAGCTTTTCTGTGTGACTGACCCTTTCTCGAGATGATTGATTACCAATGACTATTGGCAAAGTCAGATTGAATAACCCTTCTGTCCCCCCCCGCCCCTGCCAAGTCGCTGCTGTCAGAAAGGTTTCAGTCTCCATGCTTGAGTTGTGTTTGACTCTACTCTGTGATATTTGTTGCAGCCTTCTTTCTCCTCCTCCTCCTCCTCCCCTCTTCCCTGTCGGCACTGCCAGCACTGCCACACCACGCGGTGCTCACTGTCTCCGTCTGTCTCCACCATTGTGTCTCATTCAGAGAGCGGGCTTGAGGGAGGGCACAGAGGAGAGAGCTAAGCCACCGCGGCACAGGGCTCCTGAGAGTGACACCGGCGATGAGGAGCAGGACCAGGAGAAGGACTCGGTCTTTCTGAAGGACAACCACTTGGCCATCGAGCGCAAGTGCTCCAGCATCACGGTCAGTTCAACCTCCAGCCTGGAAGCAGAGGTGGACTTCACAGTGATCGGTGACTTCCACGGCACAGCCTTTGAGGACATCTCTCGGAGCCTGCCCGAGCTGGACAAAGACAAGAGTGAAACGGAAGATGAAGGCCTGGTTTCCTTCCGGGACATTGACAAAGTAGTTCCAGGACTGGAAGAGGATGTCAAAGGCGGGGAGAAGGTCTCCCAGCCCAGGCCAGATGCCTCCCAGCTAGAGGTACACAGGGATGCCATTCCACCAAGACTGTCTCAGTGCCATCATGCCTCCGTGTTCCTTGCCCTCGTGCCTGGTATTGCCTCGCTGGCGTGCACTCCATGCTGGTTTGGAAGAGCATGCTAGCTTTCAGACATCCCCAGGTTCCTGTTTTCCACTGATGCACGCTGTCACCTGTGTTGCATGGCTCTGTTGTGTGTTTTGTGCATCTGCTAAGCAGGAGAAGTCATCGTCGTCTCCTAATCCCATGTGTTTGGCTGCCTACCCCGTCCCTCGCACCGCTACAGCATGTCAGCAGCTGGGAGAGGCACGTGTCACTAACCAACGGCTCTGTCCTTGTGTTTTGCATGAAGTTAGTGACCAGTGTGTGTAGTGAAGGGCAGTGTGCTGCCAACTAACCTCTCTGGTTGTGCCGGGGCTGGGAGGGGTTTACTGAGTGGCTTGTGGGATCTGCTCCAGAGCTCCTGGAGAGTCGCTCCGATGCCAGGAGTGATTATGAGAGGGCTCAGATGCATGCAGCACACGTGTGGAACTCGAGCGTGTGCCACAGGGCGAGGACGGTATCGCACTGAAAACCCGTCCTTGCCAGGGCAGTGTTCCAGCCCTGGCAGGTAAGTGCCAAAAGCTGCCTGGAGCTGCCAGGGTGGGTCCAGACCTGGAGCAGAATTAGAGGGAGTTTGAATTAGACCCAACCTGGAAGCTTCTGTGCGGAACATCCGACACCGCGGCCTCCAGGGTCACAGCGGGTGCATGAGTATGGGTGATCAGCTCCCGGCTGCCGGACGTGCCCCGGGCAGGGAAAGCTGCTGGCTCGGGAATGCTGAGCATTCCCTGCGCAGGCCTTGGCAGCTCCAGCCTCCTGCAGCAGGGAAGTGCTGGAAACCTGCCTGCATTCCCCTAAGGTTCTGTCACCCCAGGAGCTGCTAGGACCTGTTCCAGAACATAACCTGCTGTGGGGCATGAGTGAAATGGATTTGGTCTCTCCTGCTTTCTGGAGGCTGGTTTGACCTAACCCATGGTGTCTATCTGAACAATCCCTGAAAGCCCCAGGGACAGAGCATCAGGTCTGATTTGGGCTATGTCAGTCACACAGGGCACTGTGTTTGGTGTCTGCCGAGGGCTGCCTGCTCTTTGCCCAGGTAGGGCTCGGTGTGGTGCTTGCAGGACATCATACATGTGTGGCACTTAGAGGAGTGGAGCAGGGATGCTCTGCTCATGGGGACACAAGGAGCGCTCAGGGCTGTTGGCATCGTGCTGCAGTGCCTGACTTGTTTTGTTTCTTCTGCAGGCATCAGCCCCGAAAACTGATGCTGTGACCATTGGCCAGGGGCTGGGCGTGAAGAAGCCTGAAGCAGATGGCTCTGCTCCCCACCAGGTTGGCACCACAGATGCAGCCCAGGTGATGTGGTGGCTGTGTCCTCTTGTGGCCGGGTTCCCTGGTGGCCCTGCAAAGCCTCAGTCCAGCAAAAGCTGTCCTCAGGCAGCAGCAGTGGGAGGGCAGGGGCTGAATGGGGCAGTCAGGGGCCTCCGTTCATCCTTGTTTTGCTGGAATCAGAGAATCATAGGATGATGAGGGTTGGAAAGGACAGGAAGATCATCCAAGTTCCCCAGAACGTCAAATCAAAGCCCACTCAGGGAGATCCTATGTGTATCCCTGCTCCCATCTGCCATGCTGCCAGGCAGGATGGGCACATGGGGACATCTCCAGACGGTGACAGCCACCATGCATGCTGCACCACACATGTCCGTGGCCTCACATCCCTCTGGCAGCAAGGACAGCCACGGTGTCCCTGTGTCACCCTGTCTCTGGCACCTCCAGGCTCACCAGGTTTCCTCTGCAGGTGGAAGGAGGCACCCCAGGCAGCAGGGACGCCACAGCCACTGCTCACGCTGGCACCACAGAGGCAGTAAGTGGGGCTGATCCCTTGCTCCACGGGGGGGCCTCTGCAGTCCCCTTGCTCCAGTTGTGCTGGGAGGGACCCTGCCCCACCGGGGATGTGATCTGCTGTGTTTGCCCCCGTTGAGCCATTGTGCCCTTCTGCTCTTCTTTCAGGATCACAGCACCAAGGCTGGGAAAGGGGCCGTTCCCGTGACAGACCTTCGCTCCCTCTCACCGGTGAGGGGGGGACATGGCACCACCAGGAGGGAGGGAAGCAGCCCTGCGGGGCTGGGGTTGGTCCCATGGGGCCCCCTCCTGTGTTCCCAGCACTGGCACCCTCTGTTGTTACTGGGAAGAGCAAAGTGGTGCTCAGACAGTTGGGGTGCAAGATGGAGGATTCCTGCTGCCCGTGGCCATTCTCCTGTGCTAGATACACATCTTGAGCATCTGCAGAAGGAGGATAATTTCTAACAGACAGTCCAGTCCCTGGAGAAGTCTGCAGTGGGCTGAATTTTCCTATTTTATTGCCTCATTTTGATGGCATCAAGCCTGCCAAATGCCCCAGGCTCATGCAGGGAGATCATACCCACAGGACAAGGCTAAAGGTAGCCTTAGAGCTCTGCAGTTCAGGTGGCCCTGAGGGTGGATGGGGAAGAGCAAAACTCAGTCATGAAATCATCTCCCTACTGCAGAAGCCCTTTCCTGCAGCTCTGGGCTTGGGGTAGCTGCAGGAGCCTCTCCCTCATCCCCCCAAAACCCAGGTCCAGTTGGAAGTAGAGTGCTGTGTTTTTCTCCCTTAGCGCTCTCTCCCCTCCTGTGCTCAGCTGAGCAGTTGCATCCCATTAGGAAGGTTGCAGCTCTTTGGGAGCCAGCACTGGGGCCTCCCCCATGGCAGCCCCACTGATGCTGCTGCTCTCTGCCCTGCAGATCACCAGCGGCTCTGCTGGGAAGGATGTGCTCACCAGCATATTCAGTGCCACTGCGGAAACCCTCTCGACTTCCACCACTACCCACGTTACCAAGGTAAGAGCAGCTCCAAAGCACTGGTACAAGTCACTGGGATTTGAGGGTGGGGGGATTTATACTGTGATTGGTACAGCAGAAAACACCCCTCTCCTTACAAGCTGAAAAAGGATATGCTGTCCCGTGGGGGATGGCAAGCCAGCACAGCACCCCAATGTCTGCTCTGAGTGCCCCATACCCCAGATGGGCATGAGCGTGTGGGACTGCAGGCAAGGACAGTCATGTTTTGAGTGTTCATCACCTGTGTACCAGCCTGTGAACACAGGCTGTGCCCACCCCTTCCTGCTCGTAGGCTGGGAGAGCAGGGAGTGGAAGGGACTCAGAGCTGGCTGCCAGCAGCGTGGGTGCAGGTCCCTGCCCGTGCAGCTGGGGTGGATGTCTCCAGATGTGCCTAGAGCCAGACCGCAGGTCCCCGTGGCCCAAGAAACCCACAGCACCCGCGCTGGAGTATCGCACCTTGTGTCAGCTGAGGGAGCTGTGTTAGCATGGGGTGTATTGGGTCTATTAGAGCTGAAGTGATGCAGGCAAGGGGGAGTATGGTAGGAAAGGAAGGAGATGAGGCTGCGTCAAAGGGCCTCAGCCATGGCCATTTCATTCCTCAATGAACTGCACATGGATGAAAGCAAGAGCTCTGTAGGGACAGCTGTGGGTGAGTACTTTCCTTCTTGTTGTGCAGACTGTGAAAGGAGGGTTTTCTGAGACTCGAATAGAGAAGCGCATCATTATCACAGGAGATGAAGATGTGGACCAGGACCAGGTAGGAGCAGGATATCCTGGCTTTGCCTGGCTCTGCCCTGTACCCATTTACTCCTTCTCTCCACAAACTGGCCCCGAGTCCCCAAACCCACCAGCTCTGTTTGGCAGTGCACGTCCCCATGGGGTGCAGTGGCACCCTGTGAAGTTCTCACCCAGCTCCCATTAGCGCCTGCTGCAGCAGTAAAGGTGCCAGCACAGAGCCCAGTGAGGGGACACCTTTATATTTTCCCAAAACACATTTCCAGTTGCTCTTTCTCTGCTGACGTGCTCCCAAGTGACCCGGGTCCTTCCTCTCTTTCCAGCAGTCTCACTACAGGAAGACTAATTCCAAGTGATGGTATTCTGCATCTGCCTCCATGATAGAGGAACAGAAAGTGTGATAAAATAACAGAGATCAACCCACATCTGTAGGGCCACAGGGTCATTTTCCTGTCGGACTCTGGCTTCTTCTGTCAGGATACATTGGGTTCAGCTTTGAACCTCTGCATCAATGTCCTCCTGGCATCCCAGTCGGCTCCATCTGCTTTCTCTCTGCTGGTTCTGCCTGGCTGAGGGCAGTGGACCAGATTTCAGGGAAGGGATGATAAATGATTTCATCCTTCTGGTTTCTAGGCACTGGCTTTAGCAATCAAAGAGGCAAAACTACAGCATCCTGACATGCTGGTAACCAAAGCTGTGGTATACAGAGAAACAGAACCTTCTCCAGAGGAACGGGACAAGAAACCTCAGGTAGGTGGACAAGATACCAGGTATGACTTAGATCTGCTGTAGGGAGTGGATGTAACTGGGCAGATGCCTCTGGTCCCCACCAGCTGCAGGGGCTGGCAGGGGTTGCTGCTCCTTGGCTCTAAAGGGGGCAGCTCTCAGCCGACAGTTCCAGTGTGACAGTGGCTCTGGGCATGATCACCTGGTTGTGGTTAGAAAGCTGGTGCCAAGCCACCAAAAGCAATTCTGTAGATGTCACTTTGCTGACATGCTCAGCACGGGGCCCACAGTCATTTGCATGTAATGAAGAAAGGATCTGCTTGTCCCCTGGGGCAGGGAGGGAAAGAGGTGATACCAGTTTTGTGGATGGGCTGAGAAACTTTGCTACAGGTTCTTGAAAAGCCAGTCTAAAGTAGCTGACCAGTGTTTGCAAAAAGGAAGGTTTCCTCAGTCCCATTCAGATCCTCAGGCTGTCTGTCTATACACATGCAGGTACAGGCAGCCGCACACAAGGTTTGCACCTCCCCAAGCAATCACAGCCCCAGACATTTTTCCCCAGGGCAAAGCTTGAGGAGTCCTGCCCCACTCCTGACCCCCTACTCTGACCCAGTTGCTCCTCCATCAGCCCGGTTGCCACAGCTCTTTGGTAGGGGCACCACCCAACAGTGCCCAGTGTCAGAGCAGCTGGGGAGCAGAGGAGCACGGGGAGCTCCTGAAGGAAGCTTCATTGCTCTGTCACCAGCGAGGCTGCAGGGGCATCTTGAGAGGCCCCTTTGGAATTGTGGTTTTGTGTTCCCTTATCATCTGAAGATTTTGATTGGCAGCTTTTAAGCTTGGAAAAGTGACCAGCTCCATTGCAGCCTGGAAGGTCAGAAGAGGCTCTTGCATCTGCCTAATCTTAACCTCCTATCCCATACTACAGACAAGCCCAGACGCTTCTGCATCACTTAGGGAGATGTCCAGTTTTAGCTGAACGGCTCAAAGTAAGGGGGCAGTAGCTCACCTTTATCTCCACATCACACCAACATCTACACCAACACCAGCCCAGTGAATTAAGTGTTCCTCCTAATTTACAGAGGTCCTGGGAATGAAATGCAAAGTGTGGCCCCAAGTGTTTGCAAATTTCCTCTCTCCAGTGTCCTCACACAAAGAGGAGCCCTTTTAGAGCTGAAGAAATGAGCACCCCGTGAGTGGTCATTTCTGTCTGCCTTGTACAGGAATCTTGACCAACATGTTCATGGAAGTCAGCACCTGTGTTCAAACCTGGAGAGCAGTGGAGAAGGAGCCTTCATGCTGGATTTGCCAGCAAGATCCTGGCTGCAATGTTCATGGCGAGAGACAAAAATTTTTAACAAAGGAATAGCAAATATATTATATATATATATATATACATACATACATATATATATATATAAAACCAGGAAACAAAATGCATCCTTGCACTGCTGCTATATGCTGGAAATAATAGCAAACAACACCACCAACAAACAACGCCAACCCTCTGCAGATAAATTGAAGAATTTACTGGATTGGTGATAAAACAAGATTAAAAAAAAGAAATTAAATCATAATAATAACAAGAATATTGTTATAACAATAAGCCACCATCTTGCATGTTACATTAAAGGATACACAATCATGAGTTCATTTGTTGCACACTGAATGGAAAGGAAAACTGCTTTGCAACAAAGCAAGAAATAAGCAAACTTGAAATAAAATAACAAAACCACAAGCAGAAGCAAAACCATTCCCCACCTCTGGAAAGAAGAGAGAAAAACATTGAATTTATTACCTTAGAGTTATTTTCTGACTCACAAGTGTCATTTTGCCCTTCTCTTTCCATGCTGGTTCTTTTGCATCCTTTGGGGTTCAGTTAACTCTTCCCCTTCCCTTCCTTATCTTCTCCTCTGTGCACTTGTCCAACCTCTTGTTCTCTGAAGGTATTTAAGAATGGGTTTCATTTCAAACAAAACAAATGATATGTATATGGTTTCTCATTTATAAAGAAGCAGGCTGTAGGGGTTTCATATGGATGTGCATTTAAGTTATGTATATTATTATATATAACGAGGGGGGAGGGAGGGAACAATACTGAAATAATTCAACAGGGCTGGTAAATATGATGACATTTGTAAATTATTAACTCTTTGATGGACTGTGGTTGGTGTACTTTGAGACTCTTGGATCACACATGGGACTCCCAGTCCTGCAAGAAGAGAATGGGGAAGGTTTCAGCCACTGCTGGATTTGGGGAGGAAGGAAAGAGGGTGAGAGATGGGAGATGTCCTACGAGCTGATCTGCAGTGTGTGGTGGTTGGATATGGAGGGTCAGTGGTGACTTGGATGGGCAGGGAAGGAGGTCGAGGCTGTAGCTGCAACAGCTGTAGGCAGGATCATCTCCCTGGCCCTCACCCAGAGCTATGGGAATTGGCTGAAAGCAGGGTGGCAGCCGCAGGACTGCGTTCATTGCTCCCCTCCAGCCCATTGAGCTGTGCCAGTGGTTGGGATGGTTTTGCTTTGTTTCTGGATCCCAGTAATGAAGTTACTTGAGCTTTGTAGTAGGGTTGAAAGCAGAGGGGTTGTTTCTGCTTTGCCTACCCTGCTGCCCAGGGTGTGATGGCAAGGGCTGCCCGAGGCGCTGTGCTGGTGACAGTAGTGGCAGGGTGGTGGCAGTCCTTCCCAGACCTGCCTAGGGATGGGCAGTGGAAAGACTGAGCTGTCTCCCTCCCCTCAGAATGTCCCCAGCATCACAGGCTGGGCAAGAGAGCCCTGGCCCTCTGCGTAAGAAGGTGTGTATGGAGGAGGTGTCAGTGGACATGCCTTCCCCCAGCTCATCGCAGCTTCGGCCCTTGGCCACATGCTTCCTCTATGGCTGCCTTTGGAAGAGGATCATGGGCCAAGCCCAGGGCCTTGTACACTGTGAACCAGGCAGTTAGGGTAGACTTGGAACCAAAATGAGAAAGTAAAGGAAATAAATGGGTTTCCTTCCTGGAATCGTCTCTAGCTCCTGCGGAAACAGAAGGGCCCATGACTCTGCACCATTTTGCCTTTAGTCTCCCACCCCCCCACAGACTGTGCCCAGAAATAGGTGCATTTTGCCAGGTCCTGCAGTGGCTTGGAGGATAACAGAGAGCAGGAGAGCCTGCACCATGAAGATGTGGGTAGCCCCTGCTCACTGCTTCTGCTGTCCTAGGAGAGGGCCTGCTCCCTGGCAGCCACTGTTCACCACTACATCCCTGTAAAGTCTGTTCTTCTTCTGGCAGAGAGTTTTCTCCTGCAGGCATGAAAGGCGTGAGCACAGGCTGCTTGGGAAGAGAACAGAGCTGCTGGCTGGTGCCAGTGCTGCCAGGTTGTGAGGGTCTCCCCTGCTTCCATCCAAGCACGTTTAGTTAGACACCAGACCCCCAACCAAAAGAGTGAAAGCAGTTGTGAAGAGGCTGCTTTTCTCTTTTCTCAATACACCCAAACCAGTTGTAATCAGCAGTGGCACTTTTGGAGAGAGGCGGGGAGATGGAGGACTTGTGGTCTGTACAACAGTGCTGGTGGTGTTCAGCACACCGCGTGTTCCGTGCTCTGAGGAGCCCACCTGGCTTGGACACCTTTAGGATCCAACCAGAGGCTACTGTGAAGCTAGATACTTACTTTTGACATCGTGTAGCTGTAAAATGGAAGATTCCTGTTCAAATGGTTGGCCTTACAGAGTTAGATTTGATGTGCACTTGGACTGAAGTGAGTTACCTTTGGAGTGAGCGGATCCAGGCCCTGGCTTCCGCAGTGTTTTCAGTGAGTGGCAGTGTTTAGAAACTATATAAAAAGAGAGGAAAATCAAGGAAAAGGGATAGGAAAAAGCTCCCAGCTTGCTGAGCGGGCGAGGCGTGGGGTTCCTGCCGCTCAGCACCGCCTGAGGCCCCCGTGGGCTCCGCTCCTCCAGCCTGCCCATCACCTTGCTCTGTTTGAGATAGCTGATCACTGCTTGCTTTCTTCCTGGGACCCTTCTGTTGAAAGGGGTGGGAGACACGAGTGCCTGTTTTTACCTGATCCCACAGCCTCATTCCAAACCTGGCCTGCGATTGCATGAGTAATAATAACAGTAACAGTAATAATATTTATTTTTATTTGAGAAGCACCTTACCAACCAACTGCAACGCTCTGTTGTTCCTTCACTAACTTTCCTTTTCCCTTGTTCTCCCTCTCCCCCCTTCGGTCATACTCCTTTTCAGTGCTTGGTGGTGTATGCGTGTGTGCTCACTGTTCTTGTACTCAATAAAAGTGAAATAAATGTGTTTGATGCTGAATCAGTTCGGGGCCTCAGCGGACTCTTTCCTACCAAGAGGATGGAGAAGGGGGAACAGCAGTCAGGGTCTCTGCACGTGGAAGCGCCGCTCTCCGCTCCGCCTGGCGCTGTCAGCCCGGGAGGGAGGCGATGCCGCGACGGCGCCTGTCCCGCTGCGGGGCTCTCCGTGTGTGTGTCCATGGCACGACCCTCGTCCTTCTGCCCAGCCACGGGGGTCGCTGCCCACAGCGGAGCAGCCGGCAGCCACGGCGGGGGCTCGGGAGGGCGGAGGGGCACAGCAAGCTGCTGGCTGTGGGGGGCAGCGAAGGGCCGGGGCGGGCACTGGGGCGGACCGGAACGGCCGCGCTCGGAACGGCTGTGCCGCCCGGGCGCTGTTTAAGGAGGAGCGGCGGTGCCATGGCGGCCCCGCGGTTGGAGCCCGGCGCCGCGCGGCGGCTCTTCATGGAGGGCGCCGCGGTCGTGGTGTTGGGGGTACCCGAGGGCACCGAGTTCGGCATCGACTACAGCGCCTGGACCGTGGGCCCCAAGTTCCGCGGCGT
This sequence comes from Bolborhynchus lineola, assembly GCA_025448015.1. NCBI lineage: Eukaryota > Metazoa > Chordata > Aves > Psittaciformes > Psittacidae > Bolborhynchus > Bolborhynchus lineola. The sequence continues at coordinate 1,472 of JAOEHX010099252.1, read as the reverse complement.
CAAGATGATCCCGCCGGGCGTCCACTTCCTGCACTGCAGCGCGGGGCGGGCGGGCGGCCGCCAGACGGGGCCTCGCAGCGGCTCCTTCCTGAGCCTGCAGCGGCGGGACCTGCGGGTGCTGCGCTGGGACGGCAGCAGCGAGGCCGTGGAGCTGGGGCCGGCGGGCACGGAGGAGGCCGCGGCCTTCAGGGAGAACCTGCGGGAGCTGGACCCGTTCCTCGGGCCGTACCCCTACGAGACCCTCAAGAAGTGGGTCTCCCTCACCAGCTTCATCAGCGAGGCGGCGGTGAAGAAGCTGCAGCCGGAGAGCGGGCGGATCTCCGCCTTCTCCGAGGTGCTGCCCGTGGCTTCCGGAAGGCTCTCCAGGGACCGGGCCGAGCAGCGTCTGCCGCCCGTGGATGCCGAGTGCCGGAGCTACGCCGAGGGCCTGGCGCGGCTGCCCCAGATGAAGCCGAGAGCCGGCACCGAGATCAGATTCACGGAGCTGCCGAAGCAGATGTACCCCGAGGGTGCTACGCCGGAGGAGATCACCAGGCACAGCATGGACCTCAGCTACGCCCTGGAGAAGGTGATCAGCCAGCGGTACGCCAGCCAGCCTCGGGAGCTGCTCGGTGAGTGCCGTGCGTTGCACGGTTGTTGCTCAGGTCCTTTGGGAGAATAAAGGCATTTCTCTGCAAAACCAGGGCCCCGGGGTGCAGCCTGCGCTTGTGCTGTGGGCCCTGTTCCCTGGAGCCCTGAGGTCTCTTTCAATTGCAGTCTGTGGAGTTTTCAGAGCTTTAGGGTTCACGTTGTGCTGGTGCGAGGATGTGGTTGCTCGGTGGCCAGAGCTGCCTCTCGTGCTTCTGGGCGCTGTGTAGGGAGCCCGGATTGTCTCAAATTAAGCCAAAAGCAGCAATCACATCTTGTGCAAAGGGGGCCTGTTGCCTGGCACCAGTTAAGTGAACCTCTTGAGGGCCGAGAGCACTGAATCATGGAATAGGCTGGGTTGGAAAGGACCTGCAGATCATCTAATTCCAACCCCCCTGCCATGGGCAAGGACACCTCACACTAAACCATACCACCCAAGGCTCTGTCCAACATGGCCTTGAGCACCGCCAGGGACGGAGCATTCACAACTTCCCTGGGCAACCCATTCCAGTGCCTCCCCACCCTCACAGTAAGGAATTTCTGGGGTTGAACGTCACTGTTTGCAGATCTTCGTTCTCATTTTGGGGTGCTGCCTGGTGGTACCTGCCTGCCAGCAGTGCCCAGTCCCTGCCTGGCTGGAGTGGTGGCAGCTCTGCTCTGTGCTGCTGGCGACTCTCTATGGCAGCATCAGGGCTTTGCCAGCCCTGCTGCAGGGGGACACCCCCAGCGGGGGCTACAGCTCCCGGTTGCAGGGTCTCCATTACTTGCCAGGTTTTTTCATCAACTTGTGATGCACGTACATATCAAATCTATGCAGGTCCTGGGTGGGGGGGGGTTGTGTTTTG
>JAOEHX010099249.1:12132-30143 GCA_025448015.1 Bolborhynchus lineola | reverse complement strand
GGTGTCCCTGCCCATGGCAGGGGAGTTGAAACTAGATGATCTTAAGGTCCTTCCCAACCCTAACTATTCTATGATTCGATGATTCTACGATCTTGAGTGCCCTCACATGGCACCTACAGCACAACCAGGTGATCATGTCCAGTCAGCATGGGGTTATGAAAAGCAGGTCCTGCTTGACTAACCTGATCTACTTCTATGACAAGGTGAACTGCTTAGTAGATAAGGGAAAGGCTGTGGATTTTGTCTACCTGGACAACAGTGAAGTCTTTGACACTGTTTCTCCTGGAGAAACTGGCTGTTCATGGCTTGGGTGGGTGTACTGTTTGATGGGTAAAAAAATGGCAGGATGGCTAAGCCCCAAAAGTGGTGGTAAATGGAGTTAAATCCAGCTGGAAACCTGCCCAGCAGAAAAGGACCTGGTTGTGCTGGTCAACAGCCAGCTGAATATGAGCCAGCTTGTGCTCAGGCAGCCAAGAAGGCCAACAGCAACCTGGCTTATATCAGAAATAGTGTGGCCAGCAGAACCATAGAACTGATTGTCCTCCTCTATGTGGCACTGGTGAGGCCACACCTCAAATACTATATTCAGTTTTGGCTTCCTCATTACAAAAAAGACATCAAGGTAATGGATCATGTCCAAAGAAGGACAACATAGCTGGTGAAAGATCTAGAGCACAAGTCTTTGTGCAGCTGAGTGAACTGGGGTTGTTCAGTCTAGAGAAAAGGAAGCTTAGGAAAGACCTTATTGCTCTCTACAACTTCACAAAAGGAAAGTGTAGCAAGGTAGATGTCAGACTCTTCTCCAAAGCAACAGGAGACAGAAAAAGAGGAAATAGCCTGAAGTTGCACCAGGGGAGGTTTAGATTGGATATTAGGAAAAAATTCTTCCCTGAAAGTGTTGTCAAGCATTGGAACAGGCTGCCCAGGGACATGGTTCAGTCCATATCCCTGGAGGCATTTAAGACATATAGATGTGGCTCTTAGGGACATGGTATAGTGGTGGGCTTGGCAGTGTTAGGCTAACGGTTGGACTCAATGTTTTTAAAGGTCTTTTCCAACCCAAATGATTCTATGATTCTATGAGAGGGTTTCAAGGTCATCTTGAAAGCATGGTGCACTGAGCATGATGTACCAGCTTTCAGAGCATTCATGTGTAGAGAGCAGAACAGTGTGTGAGGGAAGCCACAGACATTTTTGAACAGAAACCACAAGACCTCCATTAGGAAAAGCACTCAAGGTGAACTACATAGCAGACTGTTTTCTACTTCAAAAGGCACTGCAAATGCTGTGATAGGAGCACTGATCACATAAAGGTCTGCACAGTCCTCTTCACACTGCTGTGCTCAGCATATCCACACTAAGTGCAGTGTCACCCTTGACTGTATGAAATACAAAAAATAGCACACGGATAAGTGCATTGTTCAAAACGAATGACGTGGCTGAAATGGGAGCTAAAGTGCAATGAGGTACCAGTTACAGAATATGTTATTTTGGATTGGATTCTTTATTGGAGACATTTACACACCCAATGTATCAATGTGCATACATAAGCAAACTTTTTCAAACAATTTCATACTTAGTTTATTGCCATCTACAATTCCTTGATCTCCTTGAGTATTATTTGCCAGGGGCTAAGTATTGGCTGAGTTGATTAAATGGCAAAGCTCCTGCAGAATTCAGTACTGTCAGGATTTTATCCAAATTGTCTTCTTATCCATGCATTTAGACTATTTCTCTTTATCACTCAAAATAATTTTAAAAGATTAATTTAATTTTATTTTATTTCCTGCTGGTCTTGAACCACTGTAAGGTTTTATAGCTTTGTCTTCTGCAGATACTGATTTTCATATGCCATCTCAATTTACCATTTTCTCTCAAATGTATCTATTTTCCTGCCTTCAGAAACATCCAAAGCCAAGGTAAAAGACATTATTGTTAGGGCTACAGCATATATGTGCATATCACTAGTAAATTACAAAGGAACAACTACACTAGTAAATTACAAAGGAACAACTACACTTGTTAAAAGCTGAACTTCTCGAATGAAGCAATAAGATAATTTTCAGTTAGATATAGTTGCAGGCTCATCTTGTCATTGGATCAAGCAGGAGGACAAAACTTTGGTATGCTGAGAAAATTGCTCTATGAAGAAACTTAATATGTACATTTGCTGCTGAAGCAAATGACAGTAGCTTCTCTGCAGGCCAAGTCTAGAAAACCTACTGTTAGCAAGATGTGCAAGACTAAATAACAGGCATCAGGGTCACGCATCTTATTAAAACCAGTATTTTAAAAACTGCTTGCTTTAAACATTTACCTTGACATTGTAGATCATCTTTAATACCAAGCCAGCTCTTATTCAGTTGACCTCTATTTGAAGAAGCTAAATCCCAGATATGTGATTGATTTTTTGGTCTTCTCTATTCAAAGAAAAATATGAAGCAAAAATAAAGCTTCAATATATTTAAAATTTATGCTTGCAGAGACAGATTATGGTGAAATTCAGCCAGCTTCATTTTGTGCTGAACTAGATGAGAAGATTAGGGAAGATGTATTTTGAGGGGGTCTTCAACAGATAATCTCTATAGTCATAATCAGGAATTTATCCTATTTCAGCTGTGTTTAGTACAATTCACAGTCTCAGGGTGCTTCCTGACTTGGTGGCACTATTTAAACAATTGTTTGTTCTATTTAATAAGCTATTTATTTTATTGTTAAACTATTTATTGTTCTTTGCAATACCTACCTTTGAGCCATCTTCTTTGTAATTGTTATCAAAGTTAACAAGAAAAGATAAACTTATGATTCTTTCAGTAATCTATTGATTTAGTAATAAGAATAAAGATACTTTAATTTCAAATTATTAATTGTCAACTATTGTAAAATTGTCCTGCAACCAGGATCTGACAAACTGAAAACCTAAAAGAAAACCACAAAAAATATATATGCATTATAAAACAGTGGTTGACCAAATCCTGAAGTTCCTTTAGGTACCAGATAACAAGTACAACAAAATGCTTACTCAAATAACCAACCCACAACAAAAATTGCCAACTGAAAGGTCAATTATCTTCTCTTTCCAGTCAGTTCAAATGATTCAAGCAAAAAATCGTCACGAGTACAGAAGAAAAGTGAGCAACCTAAAAATCTCAGCATAATATTTTAACAAAGTTTGCTTTTTTTCTCTCCTGGTTACTATTGAGCTCTTGATGCTCACTAATAAAACTTGAGTAATATCAGCACTAAAGTTTCGTTTTACCTGTCAGCAGATAAGTAACATTTTAGTAATGCCTCAGGGTGATTGATGGCAAAGTAGCAAAAAAATAGCTAGCTCTATAAACCCTATTTACAACATCTAAGAAGAACCTTGAAAAGATAATGCTATGGATTACCTTTTTGTTATTTTCTATACTCATTATAAAATTTGTCACAAAGTCTTTAATTGTCTCATTTTCCATTTTTTATGGTCTTTGTCATGACAGTAAGTTTCCACATAATTCACCTTCTGCTAGAATCCTTCAAACTATGTGGCAATGTTTTAGGGATGCTGTAGCATGATCATGCAGCTCTTCAAACCTTGTCCACCTAGTGATAAAATCTGTGAAAGAAGAGTGTTAGAAATTTTTATACCCTCCAAATGAGCAGCCATTCCCTGCTGGTTATTTTCATAACTTTCTGTCTTTTCTGTCCTCAGCTGTCCACTCAAGGACTAGCTAATCACAGAGGAGTCAGACCTATTCAGGCCCCTTTGTGGTGCCAGAGAACCTCACATTTTTCACTCCAGCCTCCAGATCTCTGAGGTTTTCTCAAGAACCTGGAGTAAAATAATTCTATTCTTCATTTTCGTTTAATGAAATCCATCTCCTTAAATAAAGGTAAAGGAGGGGGAATCATGAAACTACCTAGAAGCTCAGAAAGATATATAAAACCACCATATATTACCATTTTTAAGTCAGTTCCAGGTTGTTTTGGGATCTGATTCATGGTTTTTTTAATGCCCATGGCTGTCAGTGTTAATAGCAATTGAAAAAGTTGGTGTAAGGTACTCAAAATCTTATCTTCCAGCGAAGATATTTATGGCTCCTGGTGCAGCCCCAGGAAAGCTTCCTTAGAGCCTATCTGGCAAAGCTCATGCAAAATGCTTTCTTTCCTCTACAGCTGGCTCAGTAACTCCATTTCATCCTAGAAAATTGTGGTTTGGCCTCAATTATTCATATTTGTCACATGTTGCCTATACTAGATCAATGTGATACTTGAGCATAAAGACTTCAGCACCCAAGTCCAAAAGGCATGTAACAACACATATACTACTCACATTATACTGATCACTGCAAACAATATTTATGTTTCTATTGCTCCTTGTTTCATTGCTCAGACTTAGGCATACTAGAATATCATGTAAAGAAAAGGATGAAGACGGTATTCCTCTTTGGCACAGACTTCCTTCAGCTTAAGTAAAACCTTTTAGAAGTCTTCAGGCAGTTCCAGAATTGCAAACCAGCATCCACAGAAAGAACCACAACAAATTTCAACTTCGTCAGTTAAATTACATATTTGTTCTGATATACATATAAACTAATATACTTACGAACACATGAATGCTATTAAAAAACATTTTTAAACATTTTTTTATGTTTCATTGACTTCTCCTTCTGAAAGACGATGACAGAAGCAAGGTACGGCAGTTGTTAGTACCATTTACTGTGCCTGAATGCACTCATAGTGAATCTGGGCTAAGAATGTACAGAGAGCAAATTTGCTAGTCAGTGACATAGAAGTTCATTAGAACAGTGGATGGAATGATATATAGGATTATTTCCAAGTACATACAGCCTCTAGATGGAAATTTTTCACCAGGTGATAGGGTTTAGGATTCTGGCAGGCAGGCAGTAGGAACAAAACAGTAAAGACAACAAACTTAGGAAAGGTCTCTCTCCCTTACCATTCTGTGTGCCCTCTCCTGTATCATTGGATTCCAGGTAAATGATGGAAATCAATGCAGCTACTGTGTAAACCCACCTCTTTTATTGTCACAGTCATAGAAACACATCAGGTTCTACATCAGCTTCAGATATATTACACAGAAGTCAACCTGTGCAGAGATGGCAATAGTGCAATGTAATCATTCTTTTGGGAAAGAAAAGAGATGCTGACAAAAACCACATATTTCATAAGCAGGATGAAATGATTTATGTCTGTGACCAACGCACTTATTAGCTTTTAAGATAATTTCAGTTGCAGAATTTCCACTTCTGAGGAAAAATGGCAAATATAAGAATAATACAAATGCAACATTTCTGTTTCCAGAAAACAAGCCCATTAGTGCTCCATGCAGAGATATCAGCTTAATTAGGTAGAATAATAATTATAAAAATAAAAAAAAAAAAATTAAAAGAAAAAAAACAGATAATGAATTAGTAATTGAGTCATGTTGCATGTTTATGCAGGAAGGGAAGGAGCCAAGTGTCATCCTTTCCTCTTCTAGGCTGGTTTAGTAGCATGATAGGCCAATGACAAGGAGGGAGGTGAGGTGCAGATGGCATGGGTAGAAATTAGACACTTGATTAGATATTTATGTCCCATTCTCTTTACCCATTTTGTTCATCAATATAGGGCCACCGTTTAAGGCATTTATAAAAGAGCAGAAGGAGATAGGAGCAAAAGAGATCATTTTCTAAATTACAGTTAAAAGTGAGCTTTCATAATAGTCATGCATACTGAGAAGACAGGCCTTCATGGTGTACATGTGTCACTGATGCCAGTGGGAAACAGAAATGTTCAGTCCTTTGAACACTCAGAACCTCACAATTAGTACTTTGGTTTCTATTTCAATAATCTGTTTTTCACTCCTCAATTTCTATTGAATGATCTTCCTTTATTTCCTCTATTTAATGCATATGGAGAAGCAAGTGACTGTAAACTCTATAATAAAGGGATGAAGTAAATGAGAAAATGTTGCAAACTTTGCTGGCATGATGCTGTCTGTTGTACTTCAGACATACATGCTGCAGTGTGAGATATGTAGTTAACGAAATTTTAAATAATCTAGGAGTCCATGTGCATTGCTATCTTCTTTTTTATGCTGGTACAAAGAAACAGAAAGACAGATTGGTATTAATCTAATTTATGTGTGAGTCCAGCATCTGCAAGTGTTGACTTACTGGGGCACGGTGGGCAGGTACCTGTGGCTATCACCCTGTGCCAGTGCCTAGCTCCTGACCTGTGCCTTGTGCTCAGTGGTGCCATAAGTTGCACAGTCTATGTCTCTGCCCAGCCCTGGAGCATGGATCTTTCTGGTGACATGATGCAGAAAGGAGTCGTGTAACAGTTTTAAAGCAGTGAAGTAGTCTACCAGAGAATACCTGCAGTTGGGTTCTTTTGCCTGAACAAAGCAGAAATGTCATGAACTTAAATCACCCTCTACTAAAACATAACTCTACAAAGGAATTTGTGGGGTGGAATGGCAAATAGAAACAACATTTGGGTGGCAAGAGAAGATCAGAGAATTCCTTTAAAAAGAGGAAGGGAGGGAAGGCTCCTCAGCTTTCATCCTTACCCTGTGATGCCCAATATTTACATGCTAAACTTAGATATTACAAAGGAGGCAGAAATCCTTAGCATGACAAGCAGTAAATTACATAAATTCAGTCTCCCAAGAGCTGACTTTGAGGAAATGTTACCACGTCTGTTTCTCACCTACTGTTATTGTAGAAACTGCACTCAGTGTTCCCAGATAAAAAGCAGTAATCCAGGCCCATAATAAAGAAAAAAAAAAATCCAACAAGCAAACAAACAAAAAAGAAAAACCTGCAGATAATAAAATATAAGTGCATTTGTACAATTCTTGAAAATTCAACAGCAAATTGGAAATTATATAGCTTTTGTTTTAATCTGTATTTAGCATTGTTAGGTTCTCTTTGGCAATGTGCATTCAGCAATATTTATCAAGCCAGCTATTCAACAAGCAAATCCCTTATCTTGAACACTCCCTCAACTTCTCAGTTCGTTATTTTGTTCCCTGAAAGAAGGTGGGAGTTTTAATTCATTGCATATTTCACATTAGCATGCCTTTACCATACAGTAATAAGTCTGTTTAGCACTGAATGTTTAATGGAGGGGGGCAGATACAAGAGAAAAAGGAGAAAAAGGAGTGGGGGAGAAGAAACCACAAGGAAAATATAGTTAAAATGATACACTGAAGCACTGTTCCCTTAGTGTCATTGAACATGGGCCAACTATACCATTCAGCAGTAAATGCAGAGCACTGACATTTAACTCTGAAATTACAGAATGATGTTTTCAAAGAGTCACATGTTCAGTAACTGCATCACATTTACAATTGTCTTTGAAGTCTTAATCTCAGTTCATGCTACTAAATCACCATGAAAGTTTATTTTTAACTTGTTATATAAAACGTTTGGTTTGGTTTTTTTTAAAAAAATTCAAGGAAACATCTCCAAGTATGAAATATGCCAAACTGAAAGCTGATATTTGAATAACTTCAGTATAGTATTTTTTTTAAATTGTCATTTTTCAATTTTTATGCAGGAGAAAAAGTGTTTCTTGTGTTTTAGCAGTTTTTTTATTTTATTTTTAAGCTGTCTTAAGGGAAGTAACAATTTTAGGTGTATCTATTATGAACAGATGATCCCACTAAGCCTAATTTTCTCAATAACACTCTGACAAATATTGTAGTGAAACTATAAAGGATAAAGTATTATTATTGAAATGCTAGCATATTCCAGTATTTCAGCATATGGTTTAGAAAATCTAGTTTACTTAACACCATATACATCTTAGACAAATTAATTTCACTTGGGATTGCTGTGGGATCAGTGTCTGAACAAAGCAAAGCCACTTGCAACCTGCTGTGACAAGAATTACCGTGTGCTGCTATGTGAACATGACCACATCTAATGCTTCCATTGAACCTGTTTAATGTGTAATCACCAGAGCTGATACTTCTCACATCTTATGCCTCCCACTCATCTCTGCCTAGCATTGCCCTTCCCCCTCATCTCTGACTTTACAAAATATAGTGTTTACCGTTGCCATAGAGAACTTTCTTAGAAACCCATGTTAGACCTCTAAAATTGCTCTCTGTTGCAACTTCTTTCTCAATAGCCTCTCTTTCCTCACAGGCAAAGTTCAGACTCAATCTTTGTTTATTCCCCAAAAGTCTTCAAATTGTGTCTCCCCTTGAACACCCAAGTGCACTTTGCTGCCCTAGTCCTCTTACTTCTTTAGTTGTCTTTCCAGTCTGGTTTCATTTCTTATTTTTTTTAGTTTGTTATTCAGCCTTTAACTTTGGGGATGGAGAAGGATTATAAAGGTACAGGGGCCCCCGCTACTGTAGCTTTAGGAATATGTCACCTAGTAATGCAAATTTGGTGATGAGGTGTGTGCAGTTAAGCCATAGCCAAAAAAACTTGGCAGCAATACTGGTTTTCCTCTTTCCAACACCACTTTCTAAATGTCTTTCTGTCATTTCAGTTCAACAGGGGAAAAACATTCTTATTCTCTCTAGGCTATTCCTTTTTATCTTCTCTTGATAGAACTTTAGTCTATACCCCAAATATGCTTATCGCTCAGATGAAAGCTATACTTAAATTTTGCACACTTTGTATGCATATCTTCTTTAAGAGACAGTCTTTCGTACATGTTCACACAATTATAAATTTTTTGCCCAGGTTTTCATCCTCTCAGACTTTGATTATTGCAACATTTAAACAAATGCAAGCCTTCCGGTTTTTTTAGCTTCTTGTTTTGACCATATCATCTCTTTTTATAACTCCCTCTCCTAACTACATCTTTTATTACCTATGCCCTTCATGATCTAGCTCTCATGCTATTTTTTCCCTTCCTGTTTCAGACTGCCAGCTCCCAGCATCAACCAGTGAATGGTGCCCATGCCCATCATTCATTTCATCCTCAGACACTTTCTTTTGTGCTTCCATTCATGCTTTGGAGCTCTCCATACACATCCAATTTCAAATCCATTTGCTGCAAGGCCTACGAAGCACCAAAGAGCAGTTAAGTTGGTAGCGTTAGCAATGTTTCCCATCACACTGACTTATTATTTCCTTCTACTCCCTCATCAATCTGTTGTGGCTTTTCAGTTTTGATTCAGAACTTGTTATATCTGTCACCAACTTTTTGTCTGATTTTGTCCAGCATCTAGCACAATTGGATTCATGACAGTGGTTTGCAGTCATTCAAATAAGGTGGACAGAACAGGGTTTTTTCGTGCCAATGGGAATAAGTTTAAATATTACATCATACATTGTCTATGATATTATAAACATTCTATTTTCAGATTATAGAACATCTTCAGGGATGGAGAACAGATTAAAACTTCTGCCTCTCAAGCCAACTTTGTATCTTGATAGCCATCCTGCTTGTTAAATTTGTAGGACCATTAATGAAAGTTGTAAGGTACCAAATGGTGCTGATTGAGATGAGCAAATATATTAGTCACTGAGGAATGGGCTCAGAGCTCTACATCTCAGCAGAATTTTTAAGTAGCATTGTGTTATATGATACATACTGTTAAGTAGCAGTTTCCACTGAGTTTGATGGCAAAACACACTCTGCAGGAGTAGATTTCTCTGAAATAAATTGTGTTCAAGAGCACCACCTATCAGATTTATTTCACAGTCGATTAGATCACATTCTCTCAATGGAAATGAACATCTGCAGGTCATAATGAAAGTACAAGTTTTTAACTCTCAAAGATAATGATAGGAGTGTTTCTTTTCAATCAAGATGTGTAACAGAGCATATGCAGGCCCTTGAGGACCTCAGGAAGCAACTGGCCTCATGCAGTTGGCAAAATAAATGCTGGAAACATGAACCCAGTTATGACATTAAAAAGTGACTTGGTTCAGGAGAGAGCAATAGCTGTGGATCCAGAAATTTGCTAAAGGTCTCAAAGGGAAAAAGTAGGGCACAGCTGTAGGTAAAGGTGCGGCCTTTCTGTAAGTCCAGAAAAAAACAACCCCGAAGGGCTTACTTGTCCCTTTTCCGTCAGACTTAATGTTTATTTTTACTTAGATTGATCTGTTGTCTTTTTAATATTATGAAACACAAAATCTCATGAAGATATATCATCCATATGTATTACACAAGAGAAAGAGGACAGCAGTAAATATAGTACAGCACTTGTAACGTGCATGAGGCCACTTGCTTGCTACAGAAAGATTCAACAACATTAAAGTTAACTGCGGTTTCCCAAACACTTTGGTCCAAGCTACAGCATTAACTTACTGTTTTCCTAATTTTTGCCTAAAAACTAATAGCAATTTTCTATTAAAAGAGGTACATGAGCAAAACCAGATGCATTCCTAAGTTTTATTAACATGCAGTTTACTCTTAAATTTGATGACATGAATCCTTAGTTTTACTTTGTCTAAGACTATGGTGTATATGAAATAAAATGGTACATTTGTGGTACATTTTCCATTTCAATTTTGTATATAAAAAATACAATCATATCAGGCAAGGAAATTGTTAAAAAAAGTACTCTTACCACCGTGTTTTTGTTCAGGAGTTTATATCCCTTAAAAAGGTAGACCTAAATAGCTATAAATCTGACAAAGTAGTTAATTATGAGGGAAAAGGGCCAAAAAGTGAGGAGGAGAAGAAGAAATATCATTGGTTTGACAACAATGGCTGCCAGAAACAGCTTGCAAATCATGGAACTACGCAGGGACGAAAAGTTGACTCTAAATTATGGTGAGACCAGGTCTCTAAATCACTAGGGAGCAAAATTATTTCAGTAGACCCTTAATTTTCAGTTATTGAAAGTCAACATCATGGCAAATAGCTGCAATGTTTTACAGCAGACCATCATGAAAGTATTTTATTTTTCATTTCCCAAAAATGTATGAATTTTTCAAACACAGGTGAAAATCAATCATCTCACCAGTCATGAGAAAATCAGCACCCTTCCCAAGTGAGGTATAGACTCACAGAATAATTAAGGAGATGCACAAAGGCACTACCCAGAATATTTTGCACTTGTACTGCCTTTATCCAAGCCCTCGCAAGTACTGGACCAATCATCAGACCAGGTCACTTTAGCAAAGCCAGGAGCAGAACGAGAAGAAAGGAACATCTATGAAAACAAGCAAAGCCTTTCATGCCCCAGATTCCCCCAGCCTTCCATTGCCATTTTGTGAACAGGATCCCTTTCTTGATGAGGTAACTGGAGACTTTTGCCCTAAATCAGCCAAGAGACACCTGATAAAGATTTTGCTTCACTGTGCACAGGAAAAAATTCCTTTCACATTCCACCTTCTCTCTCTGGACGTACAGAATCTTACCTAGAACTAGGTCTCTAGTTCCCTAAACAGTAATAAATACTAAGCACAAGGGTGACATTGAAGTTCTGCTTTTTCCAAGAGCTTAGGCAAACAGCTAATGTCTGTAAGCTTTGGCTCTTTGGACCCCAAAATCCTTTCCTGAGAATAGGTCCCTATCTTTTGCAGTATTTCCCTTGTATATCCAACAGCAAAAAAGCTGAAGACAGTTATGCTGTCCACCTTCAAGATTCAGCTTTGTCCTGGAGATAGTGGATGTTTCTCTACTAGTAAATAAAATAGGGCCAACATAAAAGCTCAGATTTTTTCCCCATGATCTTCCATACTGTCTGTTAATATATTCCTGGCTTCTTCCAGACTGACAAGGACTGGTCTCACGGATAACACATAGAAATAGTGTTTACAAGGAAGCATTTCCAGTATTATTTTGGATATAGTCTCACTCTTTCTTAGAGACAAAGAAAATGTCAAATACCTTTAGCCTTTTGGGATGTTTTAAATGCTGCTAGTGCAGAAAGTTGGGATTAGGTGCTGAATCTTGCATGACTTAGTCAAGTTAACCTGCCAAAATGTCCCTGGCTTGCTCTACAACATCCTTTCAAGCCAGGCTGAAAGGTAAACCTTTGTAGTTGCTTAGTCCTTGAGCAGATTGGTTGGCCAGACTGGCATGACAATGCCAACAGGGCATTTTGGAGCAATGTATACTGTCCAGATTGGAGAAAAAACACAACCTTCAGATGACTCTGATCAACTTTAATGTAAAAAAATTCCTAGCTACGAGATGGGAATCAGTTTTGACATGGCTCAATTCATTCAGGCTCCAATTTTTTTTTTTTTTTATGCTTTTCTCTTTTTACATTCTTTTTTAAAATTTTATTTAATATACACAAATTCTATTCCAAAGATCTGAAACATAAGAATGAGAGATAATAAAAATAGTAAAACCTTTTCTCTTTTAAATTTCATTCACCAAATTCAGAAACAGATTTTGTCTCTTTTTAGAGAATTTATTATAGCAGAAATTATTTTATTTGACTTCGGCATATTTCCAAAGATAATGTTCCATTCTTTCTCTGAGTTTTACATAATTTTCAGATGTTTTTCCAAATATGAAAAAAAAAAGTCTGATGGTAATTCTCAGGCACTTTCAATGTCATGAGCTTTATTTCTTCATGTTGCTACTCTCAGTTACACCACCTTGGCACTTATATACACTTACATAAAACTCGCAAAGAATCAGACCATATGGATTTTTTAGATATTAAAATAGAGGAGGAAAAAATAAATATCTGGTTTTCAGAAGAGCAAGCCCTTGTTCAAAAGCTCAAGAGAGGCTGGCAGAAATCTGCCTGAAAACTTGATAACACAGAAATGACCATTCTTCTCAAAATGTGTATTGGAACCTCAAGTAAGAAGAATTAATTTTCACAATCACAGGATATTTTTTTCCTAGCAACTACATCAGGATAAGAATGTGTATTATGTACATTACAGGACAAAGGATAACCTCTTGTCCTGTTTTAACTTAAACTATAGAGATCTAAAGGTGACTTCTTTTTTTTCTTTCTTTTTTTTTTAATGAGAGCCTAAGAAAATACACAGAAGTAATTTGGTGAACAAAAAGAAAATGAAAAATGTCTAAGATATATGTATAAAAAAAATGCAGCAATGCTGGCAAAACTTGTTGTGATCTACTATTTCCCTTCCATTAGCTGAAACTTTAAAGTGCTTTAATTTCCTCCCTGCTTACTTACATAAAAATATGAAGGGAGATTGCCTTAGCTAGATCACATTCTTTGAGGTTCTAAATCCCTCCATCGGATGTAAGGACCCTTCAAAGAGGATAAACCTAACAAAAAATGAGGTTATTCTGGACCCAGTTCAAGGGAATGAGCCAGCCATGGTTAGCACCATAAGTCTGCATCGACAGAACATCCTGTACAAACAGCATTAGAATTATTAAGCCTGGAACATACAATGTGTACAAGAAAATACAAGCACAGTGATTTTAGGGAGGCTGACATTGATGGGAATTAAGTCCTTCAGAACATACTGATTCAATCTACATATGAGTGTTACAGATATGCATAATAAAATTCCATAGGTTCAATCTACTTCCCCAGATTTGGAAATTATTACAAAACCAACAAAAACCAGGAAGAGTGAATTAGTCACCAACTATGCTGTAAAAGCAGAGGTTCTCAACACTTTCTTTACCTCTGTGTTTACGAGCACTGTTGGGTTCCAGACCTTGGGAACAAGAATCCATGTTGGTGCAAACACAGACACAACATCAGGGAAGGAAAAGTTTATATGTGAACTATTTCAAGAGCTTGACCCCTACAGATTGATGGGCCCTGACAATATATACCTGAGGGTGTTAAGGGCTGATGTCATTGTGAGACTGCTCTCCATAATCTTTGAGAAGTTGTGGAGACTTGGAGGACATCCCAGAAGACTGGAAGAAGGCTAATGTCACCCTCCTACAAGAAAGGCTTTAAGGGAGGATTCAGGAAATTACAGGCCCACCAGTCTAACTTCAGTTCCCAGGAAAATCATGGATGGGTATGCTGTAAATACAAAGTTGTAAGACTTTGCCTGGGCTTTTGATAGGACTTAACATAAATATTGCCCTTTGCAAGAAGATGCCGTTGAAGAGCTTGCCATTTGTTCTAGTTCACTGTGTCAAAATTCAAAGAACATTATTTCAAAGTAGAAGAGTATCAAGTAAGAAACAAAATTTATTTCTAAAATACTTGATAATAGTAATAAAAAAACCCTGATATTACTGGCAAGTAAAGAAACAACACAGTTACTGACAGAGGAAAAGCTGCAAGGGAAGTCAAAGTGTTACAAGCCTCCTGTCATTTATAGAAAATTCTGGCGCAGCATAGATTTAAAAGGAGATCTAGCAGTAACTAGACAATATAGCTGACCTTCCAGGGATGTGTGGCTGAACACTCTCCTCAAAAGTAACTGGGTAGGAATGGACTTTAGTGTCTGCAAAAGCCATTAACTTACCTATGTGTCCTTAGGAAGGCTACTTCTTACCTGGTTTCGGCAGCTGAACATGTAGGCTCAATCCATAATTAGTGTACAGAGAGAAATAGCTCCAGACAGCAATTCGTTTTTTGCTCAGACATCTGCAATGTGTGGGCTGACAGTCCCACAGGAATTTTTCTACATTGACTGTGGAGTAAGTCAACATTATTTGGTTACTCTGGGCAAGTTAGCTGGGACAGTCTCAGACTCCTCCAGTTTTAATTTATTACATATATGCCCTTTTTTCTATGCCTTCTACTGGCTAGAAATGTTACTTACATATAGCTTGCAGCCATGCTTAGCTTTCTCACAATTTACCATTTCTGGCCTTTACCAGTAACTGCTGACTGCACGAGAATGACAATTTTTATACAGAAGCTACCAGAACCTGCAATTTCATGTATCTCCCTCCAATTTTCAAAAATTATTTTATATCAATATATATATTTCCATGAAGCAAAGCTATTGAAATTTAACATTGTTTTACCTATTGACTGAAAAAAGTTCTTACATTAAATGCTTAAATAGACAGTGAAATTAAGTTCAACATTTATACTAAGATGTTTATAAAGCTTCAAAGGCAAACAATCATAATAAAAAATGTTCTCGTTTAATCTACAAAATAAGTACATTTGATTTTAATTATCTGGATAATGACCAAGCAAGTACATCAGGCACATCCCTTCCAGGAGATAATGAAAGGCATAGAGGAGCAAACAATATCCCTGAGAATAGACCAACACATTCTGACTCTAAAGATGACTCCAGTAATGAAAATGTCTTTTGCAAATGATTAATCTTCTGAGGACTTCACTGAAGATGTTGAAAATCAGGATGATGCATGTGAAAATAAAATTATCAATATGAAGATGAGGAACAGCAGTCTATCACTGAAGAGCTGTTTGATAATAATGAAATTGAGGAAACAGCTAGTGGTACAGAAACAAATGAAAGCAGAGGAAATGTCAATGATTATAGTGAATTAGTAAGAATTTCTTTAAATGGAAGAGGAAGAGGTAGCAGACAGTGAGGAAATACACTAGACAATGATGTTTCTGACTCAGTAATGAACTGAAAGGACCAAAAATGTTAGATTAGAAAGAAATTAAAATAAAGGAAACTTTGCTCATGAACCAAAGCTGTTAATGTACTACATTCAGATCTAAGCAGCAATTTGGTGGCATTATTACTATACTCAGATTCTGAGAAGGGCTGAAAAGGATGAAGCAATGGGAGGTGGAGGTGTTTATGCCCTCCTGGGATTTGGCTCTTCATCTTCCCTGAAATTAAGACTCATATTGACTATACAAGGAAATAATCTGTTTATCTTCACATTAGCTAGTGATATTAGCAGCAGTACTGATGAAAATGTACCTGATGTTACACCACCACAGGAAACTAATGCACATAATGAATCCACTTGCTGCAGATGTACAAGGATGCAAGCACACACATCTCTTGAAAAACAAAACCGAACAAATAAATAAAACCCAAAAGCAGATAATTTTTAACCTGAACAAGTGTTTCCATTGTCGGTGATTTCCTGCTTAATACATTTACTTGTGGTCTTCTCCCCACTCCTTAAATATATTTTAAAATTTCAGCTGCTTCTACCCCTCATTTTCATACCTCATTGAGTTTCTACCAGCTCTGTCTAATTGTCATTGTGTGATGGCTGACTTATCTATCTCTTTCCTTTTTGTCCAAAGACAATCAGTGGTTAACGGGTCTACAATATTGGTTTCTGAAGGAGCTATTACTCTATTACTCTGTCAGAACTATTTTTAGAAGTCTGTAGCTTGACCACGAGTTATCACCTTCAACTGGTTTTTAACTGGAATTATTATTTACAATGTTCTGTTAAAGAATTTTAAGAACCAAAGCACATGAAAATGTTACCAAACTGTTGACCGAATCTGCTCTTGATAATTTCATAGCAAGTGCTGCTTTTTTTTTTTTTATTTTTTTTTTTTCATCTAGACTTAAGCAGAGTGTTGAAGTGCTTGGACATGTTTTAATTTTTAGACAACAGGGAAAATAAACAAACCAGAAAGGAAGCATTCTTTCACACAACACAACTAAGTCGTGCAATTCATACTGCATTTTGCAGAAGCCACATCAAAACAAAGCCACATTAAATGAAATAGTTTTTAAAGCAATTACATAAAATCACAGAAGAAAAGTGGTTTAGAGCTGTTAATGTTAGATAAAACACCAACACAAGACATAACACATGCATAGGACACTGTGACAATTGTTATCTTAATGACATGCATTGAAACTCTGTAGATACCAGAGAATTTATTCGTGTTGTATTGCAAGAATTTTTATCTTTAGGAGGAAAGAAGATCAGAATTATTTTTTGAGAGGAAAGAGAAGTGCTTTAGACTTCAACATGTTTTAGATATGAAAGTCAAGGTTATGTCTTAGCATAAGCAGGTAAAAGAAGCCAAGTTAAGAGGGTCAAGAAAGGCCAGAGTGCTGAAATTGAAACTGAAGATGTGTCCAATAGTGACTGAAGCAGCAAAGACAAGTAAAGGTATGGAAACAACTTGGAAGTTAAACCTATAGAGATGATAAAAAATTAGGAGATGATTGAAAGTTACAGTTGTAGATAATAATTATGTTACTGGACATAAAAAATTCATAAGAGTCACAAAGTAGCTGCAAATGTGGCATTCACAGACTTATACATGTATATATGGAGAAGGGAGATAAACGTTTACTGAGAGACATGTACAGATAGTTGATTTCAGAAGCCAATACTTCTCTCTGGTAGGATGAGAGTAATCAAAAGTAATGGAAATGACTAGTAGATGCCATTCAGAGATTTCAAGAAGATACTAAGAATCTAAGGATAAGGACTAACTTGTGAGGCCAAGACAAAAGAACCTATGAATTGGGAACGTGACAGGTCATAAAATAAGACAGAGGAGAGATAAGAAACATTGCTAGAAGAAAAAGAGAAAAACTGAACTGAAGGAAGATCCTGGCAGGTACCATTGATTTTTTTTGTTTGGTTAGTTGGTTCTTGGTTTTGTAGGCTACTGTAGAAACAGGTATGTGTGGCACCAAAAGTCCAAGAAGGAAATACCAAGCCTATGATGAAGGAAACTGGCTTCTTTGGTTCATTTCCCCTCCCCAAATAATTAAAAGATTTATAAGATAACCATCAACTTCTCTACTCTGTTGACTAAAGTTCTGAGAGAGGAAAAAAATACATGATAAATTGTTTTTTTCCTTTTGCCTTAAAAATATCAAGGAACAAAAAAGAGTCAGGAATAAATTATCGGTTAAAATTTTCGAAACCTGTAGCATCACATGAGAATGGGAAAATAACACATTCACTGTTTCCAGGTAAGCAAAGACTTAGAAGCAAAAAAAAGAGTAGAAACATATACATTTGTGTATAGCAAAAACAATGATGTAAATTGATACTACCTGGTTACTGTGTTGAGAAACATTGTATTTCAGAGTATTATCTGTATTGTAATTCAGGTCAAAGAACATAGTTAAGGTATCTTCTGTGATTTTGGGGCAAACTTAGATGAATAAAGAATGAGCTGAGCAGTTTTTGATACTACAGATGCGTAAAAATCAAAGGAAAAGATCTTTAGTTCACTCCTTTGAGCTTTCAGAATGCCTCTA
>JAOEHX010099215.1:0-30993 GCA_025448015.1 Bolborhynchus lineola | reverse complement strand
ATTAGCATGTCAAAGCTAAGCAACTTTACCTGACAGATACTCTAATAAGTTTCAAAAACTCAGGATTTGCAAGGATTGTTCTCTTAAAAGATGTCTGCAATTTGAAATGTATTTCCTTCTCTAGGCAGACTATTAACTATTTGAGTCACATACTGAAACAAACCAAGTTTTAAGCAAAGAATCAACAAAGACCACAGGAATGGTAGAACACATTGCTATTCAAATATCAACATATGCTTAACACTTGCAGCTTGTATTTAACAATAGCAAAACAGAATATATTCGTTAATGTAGGTATTTATAGCATCGCATGTTGGTGTATATATTTATAGGATCGTATACTGTCTATATTGGCTTTATTTCTTTAATTATAGCATTGCTTCTGTTAAGTGCCTTCTTTTTATAATTTTAGAAATGAGTAATAATTTCATACTAGACAAACTAACATGATGACAATAGGAACTGTGAATCTTACTAAATGGGTGTTCATAAACAGACTTATCAGCATCCACCTATATTAATCTCATATCTTTTTTATATGATAATTTATGCTAGTAGAATTAGTATCAAATGTTTGCATATTAGTCTTTCCCTCTACCTGGTCCTTTTGATCAGTCAGTGAAAGATGTTCATCATCTACTTGCAACATTAACTCCTTCACTTTTCTCTCAAGTCTGCGGTTACTTAGTTGGAAATTAGCTCTATCCCTAGAAACAAAACAAATAGAAAACAGGCTCACTAAAAAAAGGAACCAAAATACTTCCATTCCTGCTGACATAAATCTTTATCAATTTTGTAAGACTCAAATAAACACTAATGGCCTCTGCTCTGATTTACTGATTCCATGTAACACATAAGAAATTTGCTCACAAGCATGAACCACTAAGGGGAATGTGGAAGTGTTATACTATAGTTAGTATTTCTAAGCCTGTTACTTGATATTAGACATTGATAATATAATGAGGTATGGAACCATGTTCACACTATGCTCAGTTTTAAATTTACAAGGTAACATCTAGTGTACTTTCAGCCAAAAAGAAAATTTGCAATACTTTTATGAAACAGTAACCATTTTAATTTCTTGCTTGTGAGAAAAAAGTTAAGTGTATTAGAGACTTAATATTAGTAAGAAGCCATATTAACAAACATAAACGTGGGTATTTTCATCTTAATACAGTTAGTTTCACCTCTCTTCATTTTCAAGACGTTCTTCTAGCTCTGTGATCCTTGCTTCCATTTGAGCAACAAGTCCCTCTTTACTGGATCGGTAAGAACCCTCCAGGTGAAGGATTCGGCTCTTCAAGTCTTTGTTCTATAGTTGGAACATATTTGATTACTACATATATGCTGATATTAACAAATATCACCTTAACACAAACTAAATTTATCCTGGCAAATATAAGGTGACCAGTATATTTTTAAATTAGGAAATATGAAAAAAGAAACCCCACCAAACTGCAAGCCAGTGAGATTTTACTGTTTACTACAAATAAATCTTTTATTATAATGCTTTATTTTAAAATAATGGATCCCTTAACTTCAAATATTTACAAACCCCTTCCAACAGTATTTTTAATATGCTAATTTTTTCAAATAGCATTGGATCTGTCTTATTCTCTACACAATTATTTTGTCAAATAGTGTATTCTTCCCCTGTAACTGGTGTATGGCTAAAACAATTAGACAAAGAAATTACCTGCATCCAATACTGCTTTACTCTACCAAAGCTCTTGTTGTGGGTTTCCCCTCTCCCTTTCTTAACTATATGATGCTACTTTTACCACAAAGTTTGAAAAACTCCACAAGCTTCATGATTTGTAAAAGTACACTTTTTGCCCGGATTTACACTTTAGTTTTATGAGGCCAGATAATTTTGGGTTTTTAGTGGCGACCTGATGATTAAATCAAATCAATCAATCAATAAATAAATAAATAAAAGTTCCAGGAACTCTTCTGTATTCTCTGTTACAGAGATTCAAACCACGACCTCAGATCTCAAAACAAAAAACGCTATGATAGAAAACTCAGATCCAAGATATAAAGATGTACATGTAGGCAGCATTCCTTTTTCTTCAAACAATTAAGATGGGATTAATTTCACATAATTTAAGTCATCAAATTACATGTTTGGTAGAAACACGTTCTCTAAAATCCCATTACAGCCTGGTTTATGTTCTTGAGACTGACAGTAATACTATGACTTGCTAAGATAGCTTTCCTCTAGATCTCAGCCAGGGGCTATGGTAATAAACTTCCTTTGAAAGACTAGTGAGCTGCAGAATAAAATGTTGCACAAACCTAGAAAGTATTTTTAAAGTACTTTCCATCACAGATATTTAAACATGAGTCTTTTTTGTTCCCAGACAACAAAGTTCTCTGTCAAATCCATATCTTTTCTTTCAGTGGCATGCCATTTTTCACTTTTTCACTGTTTGCTTCTACAGAATATTCAAATCCACAACTGCTTATGATCTACCTTCAACACTGTTCCTGAAGTACTGTAAAAACTGTAAAGAACACCTCCTCAAAATGTGGTCAAAGGACTTATAGCTAAACTGAATAGCCATGCCTGCAATGTGCTACAGTCTTTTCTGTATATGTGCCTTTCAAAATTTCTATATTGATATCTCAGTTTCATTCTAAACCAAGCATACCATATCAACTGTCACATTTCTAACATTTAATGTCTTTGATCCTCAAATGTATAGACAGGATTTGGTGCTACAGAGATGCCTGCTTTTACTACAACAAAAATGTCTTACTATACTATATAAAACATATGTATGCATAGAATCATAGACTGGTTTTGGTTGGACGGGACGGTAAAGACCACCTACCTCCAACCACCCTACATAGTGCAAATGTTTAGTATATGAAGTAAATAAGATTAGACTTCATTCAATATTTTAGTATTTTCTTTTGAGAATCAGTATTAAGATGCATGTTTTTTAATCTATTCCTACCAAAACATATTTTCAGCAGCACACTATGGTGGGATAATGACAGCTACCAAACGTATTCCTTAAATGTTCACTTGAATGTCTCAATGAAGGCAGATACCCACTCTGTCATCTTGCCAGCGTGATTACATACCAGCCATAATTGTGATTACCTGTCTTTCCAATGAAATTTTGTCACACTCCAAATCTTGCTTTATAGCTCTTTCCTGAAGCAGCTCTGTCCTCATTTGTTCAATCTATTATAGATAGAAGACAGAAATTTTAAATATTTAATTTACATTTATCTGTATGATGCGGTGTATGTATATATAAACACCAGTACATTAAGTACATATACCTGTGCAATGAGAAAAAATCTGCTCTTTCTTAGAACTCAAGACATTTGCATGATTTCCACTGAAGATTACTGTTAGAATCTTGAAAATAAAATAATTGTTTAAAAGCCACTTTGGGAAGCCCAAGTTATTCCCAGTGCTTACTCTAGGTATTTTCCAGCCACAGTGGGTATTATTGATGTTCAGTATATACATATTCTATAGCAGGGAACTGAACTCTAACATTCTGCATGAGACATATAATGTGGCAGGTAACTGTATTTTGGAACATCATAACAGTCTTCAAACACCTTCTATAGTTGTTTTCTTCATTCTTAAGTCTGAAGGTCTGAAATACCATCTTACCTTTAAGCTGCTGACTAGTCTACTTTAGAGTTTTACTTTATTAAACACAAACTGGTAACTACAGAGAAGTGCCTACAACTCAGTGAGATGCTTTACAGACAATTACAATTTTCTATGTCTGTGAGAATACACAGCAGACTGATTGCGCCCCTCCTCCAGTAACTTTTCTGTCTTTCATACCAGGACAGCACCAACTTCTGGATTTGGGGAGGGGTGGTTCTTCTTTCTTTCGTTAAAACACAACTTTTGCTAGAGTTTCTGTAAATATTTCAGGTGCGTATTCAATAACCAAAAGGGAAGTATATCCTCCAGAGGTAAGATGTTAAAAAACTATCTCATCAATACAGAATTGAGATAAGAATACAGAAATAGTTTGGTTTAACTTACTATTGGACTTGCCTGGGAAAAAAGATTCTAGGGATCAAAGAGAATCTCTAAACTGCCTAACAGCTGCTAATGAAATTTCAGAGCTGAAGGAAAAAGTTTGTAGTGTCCAAATACTTTTCTTCCCTCTCATTCCTTCTGAGACTGCCCTCAAGTATTTACAAATGCACTTGCAGGCACAGCAAATGTGATATTTATGTGTCAATAGCACAGCATTTGTGCTATTCCCTGCACAATGTTTACTATGATGAATATCACCTGGGGAACACAGTGAACATCTATGCCAATTACTGTATCTCCAAGAAGACTGACAAATGTTTCAGTGGCCGCACTGATCTTTCCTGCTTTATAACATATTAACTTGCATAAACCCACCACCACAGTTAAGCAGCTTTAAGTTAAAGATTTATCTCACTAAATGTCTTTTAAAAGCCATTAGAAATTCTTGCATAAAAAAAATCCAAAAGCAATGCTAAGAATGTGAAGGTCAAACAAGTGAAGCACATGAAATTTTACCTTAGGGCTTTTTTTTTTTTTAACCACAATATAATACTTAAAGATACCGGTTTAGTTAATCGCATGTTTAAAAGAAGTCATTTACGCTGTGTCTATAGCTTTTGAATGAATATATAAATACAAAGCCTGCCTTATCATTTAGAAACTAGTTTTCAGGAGCTGTAAAAGAAAAAAATTATTGAAACTTCAGGATAGGTAAAGAAAGGGAAAAAACCCTACAATCAGACACGAGCTTAGCTTTTGTCTCAAAATTTGTATAATACTCTGCATTTGTGTGGATCAGCAAGGCTTCCGGAGCCATAATGTTGGTAAAAAGTGCATCTGATCCTCAAATTGTCCAGTGAAATGCATGACAGAAAACACAGGAAATTATAAGCATGCTTAACGTGGGGGCAGCCAGATATTTCTTATCAAAAGAGACATAACCCCAGGCGAAGTAGTAAGATTTGTTGCTGTGAAAGAAATAGAAATGCCGGTACTGACAGCAAGCTCGCAAGAATGTATAAAATGCCTCTTCAAAGTAAGAAACCTGACTGTAAACTGTATGATGTGGTAAATTATAGTGACAATTGTGTGAATTTCATAAGCTAAAGTGGCAGAAATACTCAGTTTAAACCTTAGCATTAAGGATAAAGAAGAAAGATTTGAAAGAAACTAGAAGGAAAGGAGGTTGATGAGTTTCATACATTTACTGAAACAGTTAAAAAAAAGATCATGTGATAAGTGACTGTACTGGATGCATATCACTTCATAAAATTATTCTTAATCTATATCGTAACTTTTGCCTAAAGCGTCTTAAAGTAACTCCTCTTTGAAAACAAGAGTCCGTAGAGGGACATCACTTGAGGAAAGTTGGGTCTCAAGTGGAAATCCACCAACTGTATGTGATAAGTACTGTGCTGATCTAAAGCACACCTTCCCTTCCAAAGGTTCTCTTGAGCTATAGCAAGTTTATGATGAGTTAAAGAAACGTTTTTACTGGCCTATTAGAGAGAAATAAAGGACTATTTCAGTCTGTGATGCATTTTAGGAACAGAAAAGGACTGTAGAGATCTATTTCTTTTATTAAGGAACAGTTCTTTGGAGCTCGATCTATTCTTGAGTGTGACCAAAGCTGGGAAATGCCTCTTGTTCCCTTTTCTGGTTTTGTATATGTTCCTCGTATAACACTACATTGATATTTTCTGTATGTGAATTGTAAAAACATACAGCAAGCTGTACATAAATATTACATTTTAAGGTGTGGTAATTCTCAAAAGAGAATGCCCTAAATCACTGTTGTAGTGCACGGCAACCCAATATAATAGACTTCCGAAACAGAAAAGTGAATTTTCTTCATTAGTGGAATATTTAATAAACATCATGTTATGTTAAATAAACCTGTAAGTCTTGTAAATTCTGTGTTTAAAAAAGATCAGAAAGTCTTCTTGTAGCCTTAAAGACCTACAAAATGCTTAGCAAAGCACAGTACACTAGACAGCCTGCCTCAATCTATATACCTCCCAATATATTTATGACAATGTGAGGTTCTGTTGTATTTTTGTTATAACTACAAAAAATTGTTCAAATTTCCTAAAATCTCTGAGTGCAGTATTCCATATTATGGAAAAAAAAAAAAAAAAAAAAATCTAGGTTTTACAGCTTGCAGGATTTTTTTAGTTTGTTTTCTCAAATGGGTTATTAAGATACTGTGATCAGTTTAATTAACATAGAACATGGAGTGAGGAACAATTTTATTGAGACTCAAGAATCCAACTGGATCACAAAAGTGTGCAGCTGGATCTGTAAAATATCTATTTGGAACATCAGACTACACACTGAAACACATAGGGTTTATTTGTACACTTTGAGGCACTAAAATCTGCAGCTGAATCAATAAAATACTGTTTATTAGGAGAGGATATAAACCAAACCCAAAACAAAACAATGAAAACGAGAAAGTAAATCACAAAGATGTTAAATGTGAACAGCAAAAAAGGTCAGACATTATGAAAACACTATGGGTATTATAGAGTAAGGTGAGTAACAAAATACATGAAAGCAAAACTACCAACATTTCCAAATTAGTGCTTCAGTACACTATGCCAAGCAATAAAAAAAATAGGTTAGCAGGAATTTAACTTTGAATGGGACTTCTTTGCTGTATGTCTATGAAGTGTGACTGCCATGATGTTTTTTGGCTATTGTTAAGAACAATCATAAAGGGGAAATAAAGGACAACTCTTCCTATTTGAATCTTTAGTGACACCATGTGTTATATTTGTTTTTCATGGCATAGTTCACCTTGTCAAGACAGCTCATGAAGATTGTTGTTATGTAGCAAAAGGGTGACAAGAATTGACAACTATTTTGGAGTATCTTCCTACTAGACACTGCTGTTAACTGTCATCAGTACATTGTCTCTATTCATTATTTCATAACCCAGGATCTGAGGCTAGGTCTGAAGTTGATGTAAGTCTTATGTAAGTCAGTCCAGCTACACCGAATTAGTGATTTACACTAGTAAAGTATTCATGCCAACTGGTCTTCCCAATGTAAGTCTGAGACATATCCATGAAGTTTCACTTCTTGAATCAATTTGCATCAGATAAGGGGCAGACGTGCTAGAGTGCTCCAACTGCTGTGCAGTGATGCAAAGCAGTTATAAACTCAGCTTTGCTTTCATATGCTGGAATTGTGCAAAGCAAAGAGAGTGTATTCATGAATGTAGACTCATGTCTCCTACAGCTATGTCATTCTGATTTAAAGTTGATTACCCATTCATGCCTTCAAGTTAGCTGTGTATGTATAGCATGATTTCCTTCTGTCCCCCACAAGTCCTTTTTTCTTTCTGCACAAAGACTATAGAGATATCTTTAGATTACAGATGAGGAGAAATCATACAGGCTCTACAGATTATACCTGTGTAGAAATAATTCCATTAAAAGAATAACTCCATTAAAGTAAATAGATTACAACAATGAAATTATAATACAGTTGCAGAACAGATACATAAACATCAGCAGGGAAATAAAAACATCTATCCACAAAACAGGAACTGCACTGACTAAAAAGAAAGCTACTGAATCTTTTGGAAGTAGATTTACTCTAAATTGGTTATATCTATATGATGGACAAGAATGTATGTTTTAAAATATTTTGTATTGCTTCTTAGATCTAGGTGACTAGACAACAAAAGCTATATAAAAGAACCTTCAGATTGATTGCATTGGCAGATTGTTATCAGCATGCTGTTTCTTTTAAAAAATTGTAGCTTCTGTCTGAGCTTTCATGTAATCCACAAGCTTTGCATAAGCACTTAAATTTTATAATTTTTAACTTTCATTTGAAGAACCTAAAATAATTGACTAATATTTATTTTTCATAAAAAATATTAAAGTGTTATTATGTCGCATTTTCAGAGCGCCACAGTGAAACTTCTTAAAAAGAAAATGAAGTGGTATTATTATTATTGTTATTATTAAGCAATTTATGTAAGAAACAGACATTTTTGGTGCTCCATTGTAGAAACATGAGATAAATAGTGCCTTTACAGCTCTTGCTCCTGTCACTGACAAGGGAATTTAAAGTAGTTAGCCCTGATGAAGCCATTTGCATTATCATTATTTAAGGTTAAGTGATGTTACTGTCACAGGGAGTCTGAAAAAGAAGGTACTTTCTACCCTTTAGTGTTTCACGGGGTTAACCATTAAAAATCGTCCTTCGACCAAGTTATCATGCCTGAAAATTGTGTACAGTCTTCATCTGTCCTTTAGCATGTATTTTTTGTCCACACAGGTGGTTCATTGGTACCAGGTCTTCAGTGCAAAAGAATTGGAATTTTTACCTCCTCAGTGGCTGTAACTGTATCTGGGGGTGTTATACGTCTTTTCAGAGAATTTTGTCTGTGACTTCCAAGGCCCTTAGAAGAACTCGCTGCGCCCAGGCATTCCTTGCTCCATTCTCACACTCCATCTCCAAAAATCCATTTGGATGGAGCTTTCACTAACTGTAGTTCATAGAGGTATCATCCAGGGGGCTGGGGCAACACTGACATACTGCCCACCTGCAAATATACTACATGAGGATGCATATCTCATATTCCTTAAGTTCTGCAAGCCTTTGAACCTAGCTGGAAAGTTATGTGGAAATGAGCACGACCAGCACCTCAAGGGAGGTGATTCTCATGCTCGTGAGACCCCACCTGGAGTACTGCATCTGGTACCCCAACATAAGAAAGACATAGACTTGTTGTAGTGAGTCCAGAGGAGGGCCATGAAGATGATCAGAGGGCTGGAGCACCTCTCCTATGAAGACAGGCTGAGAGAATTGGGCTTGTTCAGCCTGAAGAAGAGAAGGCTCCAGGCAGACACTATAGCAGCTTTCCAGTACCTAAAATGGGCCTACAGGAAATCTGGAGAGGGACTTTTTACAAGGGTATGTAGTGATAAGGCAAGGGGGAATAGTTTTAAATGGAAAGAGAGCAGGTTTAGATCAGATATTAGGAATAATTTCTTTACTATGGCGGTGGTGAGACACAGGAACACATTGCCCAGAGAAGTTGTGGATACCTCATCCCTGGGAGTTTTCAAGGTCAGGTTGGATGGGGCTTTGAACAACCTGTTTTAGTGGAAGGTGTCCCTACCCATGGCAGGCGGTTGGATGCCTGAGAGACCTTTTCTCTTTTGCAATTGCTGTTTTAATTCCTCCTTCCCTAGCAAGTGATCACAGCTGCTTGGCTTCCCTACCTTCTAGTTTGTGACTGTCAGACCCGTTATCCCAACATTGGAGCAACCAGGTGATGATGTGCTCCTCAGATGATGGGTGACAGGTGAAACCTTTTCACATATTCCATGGCTCAGTTGAAGTCTGGGGTTGAGAACTCACCTCTTCTTTTTCCTCTTCCTCTGATCCATGTAATAATAACTACTGTTCAGATGTTGTCCCATGTAGTAATTGCATTGGTTCTTCATCTTTCTTCACTGTACAGGCTGCTCTTTGTGCCTCTTGTTTGCATTTCCCCTTGTGTACAGAGGCAACCAATATTGGCATGAATTGGTCCTTTGGTTTAGCTGCAGTGTCTACCACTAGGGTTGGGGTGGCTGTAGCATCTGTTTTCACAGTTGCTGCAGCCACTGTGCTTGGGGTTTGAGTAGCACCAGCAGTTGCTTTGTCTGTTGTTGTCGGGGTTTGAGTAGCTGCTGTACTTGTCACTGTGGTTGGTGTAGCTACTGTACTTGGAGTTGGAGTAGCTGCATTGTCTGTTGCTTTGCCATCAGATCCAGAGACATCTTTTTCCCTTTAGAGGGGCTGGGTAGTGTTGAAAAGGGCACTGTAAGCATAGGCCAAGCCCTAGCACATTGCCATGATTTGTCCCTCTCTGGTGTGACCAGGATGACAACTCACCTCATTTAAATGTTTTATTAATTTTTCTAGATTCTGCACTTGTTAAGTGGTGAAGTTCCAAAGCACTGGAGGGGCCTGCTGGCCTAGATACTTGCCCATACTATCCCACACACCTTGCCATTCATGACTATCCAGCCCTGGGGAAAATCTCTTGGTCCTCCTATATCACCATCTAACCCTAGACAAGACCAAACCCAAATCTGCATAACTCTCAAGATCAGACAAAATGGTCGTGGGTAAAACACACTCTGTATGCATGTCAACATGGCAATTCCCATCACAATCAGCAGGCAGGACTCAAGGGTACCCAAAGGCCATTCAAAACCTTCAGAACTCTCAAATGATGCTGTAAATTGTCTGGTGGGGAGTCTAGGGATGTTAGAGAATGGCTCCTTCATAGGTTGACCGTCTGAGGAGGAAACAAAAGATGTGTAATTATTAAATGCTTCCATTATATACCTCCCAAAGTATAGAGATAGTGACCATACTGGGAACACAAGCCATATGAGCTTCATGATCAATGGGTTTATTGTATTATAAGTCATTGCCATGAAGTACAGTGAAACAATAACCTCAGCCCAAGCCCCCCAGCTAACAAACACTAAAATAGCAAATACTAGCTGTAAGTAAGGAACAACATGCTGAAAGTCTGAGATCAAGAGTACCAACTCTGAGAGCCAATAAATCAGCATTGAGACTAGTGACTATTCATCTGAAACAATGAACACTTATCACAAATAAGATTAGACGCACGTCAGTCAGATCTGTAATTATCTCAACCCTCTGTGCCCCACGTTGGGTGTCAAAAAGAACTGCTGTGGTTTAAGCCCAGCCGGCAACCCAGAACCACGCAGCTGCTCTCTCGCTGCACACACACGCACACATCCCCCCTTCCTCCCCCTGCTCCCAGAGGAATGGGGAGGAAAATTGAAAGAATGCAACTCCCACAGGCTGAGGTAAAAACAGTCCAGTACCTAGAGGTATAACACAAAACACTACTGCTACCACCAGTAATAATAATGAAAAGAGGAATAACAAGGGAAGAGAATATAACCCCTCATCACCCGCCAACCAATACCCAGCCTGCCCTGAGCAGTGATCTAGCCCTTCCAGGTAACTGCCCCTAATTTATATAGTGGGCATGACATGCTGTGTTATGGAATACCTCTTTGGTCAGTTTGGGTCAGGTGTTCTGTCTCTGCTTCCTCCTGGCTTCCTCTGCTCCCTGGCAGATCATGAGACTCAGAAAGTCCTTGGTCAGAGTAAACATTACTGAGCAGCACCTAAAAACATTGGTGTTATCAACACTGTTCCAAGGCTGAAAGTCAAAACCACAGCACTGCACCAGCCACTACGAAGGACAAAAAAGACTGCTACTGCTTAACCCAGGGCAAAATAGATGATCTTTAAGGTCCTTTCCAGCCCTAATCATTCTATGATTCTATGACATACCAGTTATTTCTGTGAGATTTAGTCTTGTGGTTCTTCACGCTATGAAAGTTATCAGCAATTTTCATTACGTATTTATTATATTTTGCAGTTTAAGGACTATACAGTTCCCAGTAAAGTGTCTGTTTAAATCAAGGATGTTATGCTATGTTTAACAAGCATATATTATTTTCATGTCTTGACTGGTTTGACAGTACTTCTCAGTGGTCACAACATTTGCATCACCAGACTTTGTTGGCTGGCAAGCTGGCACAACATTTCCTTACCACCTGCTTCCCACTGCTATTCCTGTTCTGTGTATCTCATTTCCTATGCTTCTCCACTTACTTATTTTTCCATTACATCAATCATCCTACCTTTTAATTTTATTGGTAATATAACAGATGTCTCACACCAGATCTTCAGTTTGTTCACTCTTAATTTTTGCCCTTCTTTAGTATTTCATAGGTTCCTGAAAATCCTGCTGTTGACTCCTGAACATTTTTTGGTTTGGTTTGGTTTGGTTTTTTTTTTTTTTTTTCTTTTCAGTTACCTTCTGCTTTCATTCTTCAGCTTTAGGAGGTTTTAACATTACTCTCCACCTCTTCTCTCATCTGACTCACTATTCTTTCAGAATAAAAGAAAATTCTCTGTAACTCCACTTCTGTTCTAAACTATCAGGCATTCACAAATACATGTCACCCCAGATGGTCCTTGTAACACTGGAAAAAATGTGAGGTAGTGTGATATATTGTATAATGCTATGGAATTTTGCCCCCACATGGACTAAGTAATGTTACTCGAAACTGGAAGTAAATTGACACTTTCAAAAAACTGAACAAAATCCCCTTTCATAATTATCTAAAGGGTGTCAGGAATCCAAATACACAGGTGTATCAAATTAAAAAATAAAATCTCTCACTAGGAGGAAATAGTGAAGAGTAAAAAGACTGTCAATATAACAGAACTATCTGTACACTTACTGATGCACTTTCTAAGGGTACATTAAAAAAAATTTGTATGTATCAGTAGTGGAGTGGCTAAAACTAGGTGCAGGCCTGTCCCAGTCACTACTGAAGCTAGCGAAAGTATGACAAAAGTTCTCAGTGATTTCTGTATTTAAAGGCCACCTATCAGCTGTCTGCAGAACCACCAAATCTTTCTGCTATATTATGCATTCTTGCACCATTTCCCTGCCTTAGCTCTGTAATATTTACTGAGCTATCAGATATCTTTACTGCATCAACAGATTACTTCTCAGTGCATTCACTCTTAAATAAGAAAATAAGAAAATAAGTACATAGGTCACATAGTGCTATACCAGGAAACCAAGTATTATACAGAATAATATTCATATAGTTGATGTGCCACAAGAAGAGTGCTTTATAGCAAAGAAAGTGCTCTGAACAAGTGTCTGTCCAGATATGCAGTAAAGTGATTTCACAGATTTTGTAAGCCCAGTTCCTGCTCTGTCAGCACTCAGCACACAACACTAAACAGTAGAGCTTATCTGATAAAGGGGGAGCAATATGAAATGTTGTGTTGTTCTTATTGCTGTTTATTATTATTTTTATTCTTTACTTTTGTCATTCCTTGGTGGAAGACTGGATGTAGTTGGTATGTGAAGGAGACTGAATCAAAAAGATTGCCTCTGTATCAGCAAGGGTAGAATGCCAGCGATAACTTGGAGTTTAAAGCAGGGACTAGTGAAGGACAAGATTAGCATACTGTATAAAAGATGAATACAATATATGAAACACATAAAGTAGAAAGGAAGGAGAATACTAAAATTATTAGATGAATGGTGCAGGAGGAAGAAAGAAGAAGCTAAGGAGATGTTAGCTAGCCCATTAAGGGACCCGAATCTTTCCAAGTAAAATAATGCCATCCACATTAAATTGTGTTATATTCGTATCATCTGTATGCTATCCCCCTACTCTGTATCAGCACCTATGGTGCTACGTCTGCAATCTCTAAACACAAATTCTTGCATTCTTATGCCACCAATTTATTACTAAATCTGCTCTGATTTGCTTGTCCCTGTACACATTGTATAGGATGATCCACTGTTTCTCAAAAAACACAAGTGTTTTTCATGGAAAATTTACAGACTCAGTCCCTGAACCAGGCAACATGCAACAGGGAAGCAGAAAGCACAGATTTTTCAGGACAATAGAATGAACTCTCATCCACCCTTTTCATTAATAGTACTGTGTAAGCATGTGCAAGCATAAATAAAGCTGCTATATACATTCCTCAGATCATCTCATTCCAATCTTAGAAGAAATATTCTTTGGGTAACAGCAAAACTAATTAAGATAATAAGAAAATATAATGTCATAATACCTTTCTTCAGAAAACAAATTTACCCAAAGGGCAGCAATATAATTTACCTACAATTGTTTTCTGAACAATCTTCTCTTCCATTGCTGGAAATAAAAGTGTCATTGTCAGTTTATTGAGTAACCATTTGGCATTTCCTGTTCAATCCTAAAGCTGACCAAGATCATTTAGACAAGAGCAGATTTTTTTTTGCCGAAGGGGAAATGCAAATTTGAATATTAAAAATATATTTTTTCCCCTAGAAAAATACGTTGTTTTTGTTTCTGTTCATAACATCCAAGCAAATATCTTCCAAATGTCTGCAGCTTAGAAGTAGTATATAGATGCTAACCACTGTAAATAATCCTAACTGACTTTCTAAAAATCAGCCCTGAAAATGAATCCCAAAGAGAAGTGGAGTACAGAATGGAACATTAGAAAAACATACTTGACTACTAAATTCTTTATATTTTACACTTCTTTCTTTCCTTCATGATTATCCCTTCTTCCAGTAAAGCTGAAGCTCTGAATTCAACAGGGCTTAACTTTTATAATGTGCCTACGTGAACTGTTTAAACTAAGATAAATTCCTGAAGTAGTCTTTAATATAAATGCAGGAGATCTTTCACACAATGATTTAGTATTTGTGGGCAGGCTGTTTTGGTTTGTTGTTTAGTTGTTTTTTTTTTTCCCCGTTGTTAAATCTTTATTCTTTGATTTTGACATTAAAATTGTTTCTACAGAAGCTGATGGTTATGTCACAAATATTATATCAAATAGTGAATAAATAAGGTGACATCTGTTAGCTTTTGGACCATCTGTGAGGCTTGGGGAATTATGGATGTGGTGTTAAATTTAAATTGTATTAACTATAAACATAATAGGATGATGCAATAAGTAGCATTAGAGACTAGTAACTTCCTGATTTCTCTTGTGAAAAGCAGGAAGTGTGGCTGTAGCAAAAGGAATTATAACAACAAAACATACAGGAGAGGTTATATTTGGGAAGCACAGAAAAAAGGGAAAAAAAAAAAAAAAGGCAAAATCCAAGAAATAAAGGACCAGCTTTTGCATGGTCATGGGTATTTGATTATGTATATATTTGCAGATCCTCATTTAAGAAGGCATTTAAGCATACACCAGATAAGGATACTCCTTAAATGTCAGGTAAATTAGCAAAATCTGAGAGAGGTTTCAAGAAATTGAAACCTCGTAGCACAGACCTTTCCCTCAGAGACTCTGCTTTCTTAAAATCTGGGGCTTTCACTCTTATTGGGCACTTTTGGTGGTAGAATTTTATCATCAGTAAATCTTATCATAGGTAAACATAATGGACAGCTTTATACACAGAATAAATGTGGCAATCAAGAGTTTTTTGGGGGAGAACAATCAAAGAAGGTAGTGCTCCAAAGTCAGGTAGTATGTAAACATATGCATTGCGTAAGATATGTTATTATGTTACATATATTTCATATATTTTAAATATTCACCCATAATATGTGTCAGTTTGAAGAATGCCCATCCTCCATCCTGCATGTTTTGAACACATACAAATTGAAAGAACTTAGTTTGATCTAAAAAGCTGGTTTTTTTCCTCTTCCTAAATTTACAATTTATCCAAACAGCAAAATGTCAATTGTAAAACAACTTCAATTCTTGTTAGCTATCTGAAACATGATTTAGTAGTCTTCCTTTTTCTTTCATTTCCACTGAAAGGCATCAAGTATGATGATTTAGTATCTTCACTTGTCTGATTTAAGCTTTGTAAGAAATTTAATCTCCTGTATGTTTTTTTGCAATCTATGTTTTATGCAATCTCTTTTCTACTTCATATATGCTGTCACATGTGTTTCCTCATCCTTTGCTGCTTCATGCAGTTAATTCCATTTTTATTCTCTCCAATTGCATTCTTCTTTGTGTCCTCCTGCACAATAATTATGCATTTACAACTTTACCTCAGCTCTCCTCACTTGGATACCTCTTTTCACATTTACTTCTACAGAACCCATTGAACTATGTTGACTCTTCCTTCCTGTTGAGTTTAGCAATGGTAAAAAAGTAGGAAAGACAGTACCCGTGAGAAAAGCAAGGTTGAAATAGCTATTAAAACATCATCTCAGTCATTGTCTTGAATTCCATTTCATTCACTCTTTCTTCATTCAGTCATTGTCAAATCCATTTGCAGATTCTTCAGAGCACAATAATGCCTTTTCTCACTCTTTTTAAGACATTCTAACATACTGGAAGTGCCCTGTAAATAATTATAAAAGATATTGGGAATACAATGGTTTTCTATGCATTGATTAATATTGTAGTCAGAAGCTGGGGTAAGATAAGATTCAACCCATGTCCCAGTTTACTGAGACCTAGAGTGGTGATTTCGTTTAGTTTCTTTCATTGTGATTGAATCAGGGAGTTGGAGCTCGCAATTTTTTATTTAATTTTAATTTTTGTTTTTCTTGTCAGATATTCTACTGAAAAGCATGCATAATAAAAAGTAGTTGACAGGAAAGAAACCTGAACAGTTCCAACTGTGTTCTACTAAAGCTTTCCATTTAAAGCTTTCCAATAAATATTTGCGTATAGATTTAGTCCTGATACAGAATATTAAAGAAAAATTGATAAAAAAGTGATATTTTATCTTATGTATCCCCCCAAATTTGGATTATTTTGGATTATTACCTTCATCAGCAAGCTTCCTCTTAATGTCTTATGCATTTCTGCATATCTTGAATTACTTTTTATGTAATTTATTATAATTTATTAGATGTTATTGTTAAACAGACACTGTGTTTTGAAGGAAGTTTTACAGCAATTTGAACAACAGAGAAATATGAGATCCTCCTATCTTTTTATTTGCTTTTGAATCATCTTGGAAAATGTTAGGAAGGGCAAGACTTGAATAATTCTATTTTTTCTGTCCTCGAAACATCTCACATTTAAAAACATCTTTCATATTGCAATAACACCTTGTTCTTAGAAGTTCTGGCTTCTCCCAAACCTATCATGAAATATTGCCAGTTTACAGACAGTAACATCAGTCCACAAGGTTGTGGCATGAATTAATAAATGATTATTATTAAAAATAATAATCTAACTGAACAATATACTTTCTAGCAGCATGGGTAAGTAGCTTCCAGAAGGTCTTTACGGCTTTTACAATTAATGAAATCATCCAGAGGCAAAAACAAACCGAAAAATCTTCAGCCATCAGTACTGTATGAATCATGCTGTGAAGCCTCCAGGCTAGGATAAAAAAACTTGACAGATTGAAAAAAAAGAGATAGAAATAAGTACTGCACTGAAGTATATTGAAATGAATGAGAAATAATTTTAAATCTCAGTTGCTCCTTTTAATTGTATATACATTGCATTGTAAATCAGTCTTAGATTTTTAATTCCTAAGCTGCACAAAAAGTGAGGATAAACCACACCACAGCTTTTAAGTACACTGTGTAGTCTTCTGAGTTTATTTTTGGTGGGACTTTTTTATCAAGTGGTACATTAAAAATTAAACTTTGTCATTATTGGATAATGTATACTTTATACACAAAATGAAGATCAAGAACTGCGATAAAAACCACACTAATATAAAACTAGAAGACCTCACTCAGCATTCCTGCTCAATCACATCCTTATCATTTCTTGAATGCTTAACCTTTCAGTGCTCACTATGGTGAAACATTAAACTCCCATGTGCTTCTGCTGTCCTACTGATGTTTTCCTTTTCCTAAGTGAGAATTTCAGTGAGAACTGAGTTTCACTGTGTCCACTATGAGATTTTAATTTCATTTATACTCCATACCCAAAGCCTAACTCCAGGAAGATACTGTGGGCTTCTCAAATGTAATTCGCTCCTGATCCACTGAAAAGGAGATTGTTCAAAGTTTCACTATAACTCAGTATTAAGGAAAATAAGAGAATGGTGCTTTTTTGAAACCCAAGATTTATTCATTTTTTATTTCAACTCTTCCATAGAGTTGACAATAGAAGCATGATTTTTCCTTTATCAAATATGAAAAGTAAATGTACTTTCTGGTTCTAACTTCCCTAAAGAGAAGGAGTGACAATTTACTTGTTTCATGAATGATTTTCATGCAGATTGCTGTTGGTCCTTCACTGTAAAAAAATTTTCAAATTTATTTCAGGCCTGGATTCAACTTCCATCTGCTGCAAGATAGCACCCTTTGCTCAAAAGGGGTTTAGAAGATTTCTTTTAAAGAACAAAAAAGAGTAAGGCTATATATAAGGTAGCTATGTAAAGAGTGAATATTTATACAGATGTGCAAGAAAGAGAATACTAACAAGAAAAGAAGAAAGAATTAAAAAAAGAAGTGAAATGTTAAATGACATGCTTTTGGGAAGACTTCTAAGTGGAAGTGCACTGACATTGAATGACGCAGTTTGTGATTCTATGTATTAGCACTGTAGCATGAAAGCTTCATAAAACCACTGTCTTTGTTATCAAAATGCCAAGTCAATTAATGTATGTCTCCAGGAAATTTCTATCAGAAATTGCTGGTAGGTAATCACCTACAGAAACATTAAAGACATTTAAGTACCTTTCCAAGAAAATCATTAAATCAAAAATTTTAATGCCGAGATGCACAATATGAATGAGTTTTAGCGTCCATCCTGAAAGAATTACCTGCTTAAAAGGTACATAATTCATTTATTATGGTTTAATTTTTCTCAAACAATATTTTGACAGTACTAAAATTTGTAGGCTTACGCCATGAAAGCAAATGAGATGGGAATATTCTATACTTGGTTCATTGTCAAGGTTTTATGCCTCAACAAATTAATTTCTGGCTAGTTGGCTGAATTAGTTTAATATCTACAGAAAACCAGAATATTTTTTTTTTTCACCCATAAATGTGAATGACAAAAGATAAACAATGAACTCCATGAATCAGGAATGTATTCAGCTTTCTTAGTTTGTTGTAACTGAAAAATGTCAATTAGAAATTTAGGCATAAAATGAGGAAAGGGTCATTTTCATTTTATGTACAGCCATCACATTCCTGGCTTTTAAAAACAGCTGTAAGTGTTTGCAATAAGCATAAATTCCAAAGACTCCTATCCTCATGCAGTATTCTGTGAGACAAGTGTATAAAACCAGTTTGAAATGGAAAATGTTTGATCTGATTTTTTTTTTCCCCAGGGTTCCTCCACTGTTTTATTAGGGAATGGCTGCATTCAAATATATTACCATTCTGTCAGCAGCACTCACAGACTTGTACTTTCACTGCATGATAAATGAAGCTTACACAGTCTATGTTGTGTGAGGACACAGTCTAGTGATTCAGTGACAGACATGTGATTTGTGTCTGATTTTGTTAATCATTACACACCAAGTAGTCTTAAGGTTTCAAGAATTCTGTGCAAACATGGAAACCAGATGGGCAAGATCCTTGCATGGTGTAAACCACCCTGGTACCAAGAAAGCAAGGCAAAACATACAAGCTTCTACCACCAACAATCTGGCTGGTGTACTTTTTTCTCTCGCACTTAAACACGCTAAAATACAGCTTCCTATTTAATGAATCTAGTGCTTAAACACATTTATTTGTTGGCACAGTTATACATACTTTCCCCTTATAGAGTTGTATGGCAAACAGAATGAGTGCAAAATGTGTGCAAATTAAATCATTACTGCTCTGTCCTGGGTTAAGCAGTAGCAGTAATTTTTGTCCTTTGTAGTAGCTGGTGCAGTGCTGTGGTTTTGACTTTCAGTCTGGGAACAGTGCTGATAACACCGATGTTTTCATTTGCTGCTCAGTAATGTTTACTCTGACCAAGGACTTTCTGAGTCTCATGTTCTGCCAGGGAGCAGGGGAAGCCAGGAGGAAGCAGAGACAGAACACCTGACCCAAACTGACCAAAGAGGTATTCCATAACACAGCACGTCATGCCCACTATAAAAATTAGGGGCAGTTACCTGGAAGGGCTAGATCACTGCTCAGGTGGGCTGGGTACTGATGGTGAGTGGTTGTATTCTCTTCCCTTGTTATTTCTCTTATCGTTATCATTATTCGTGGTAGCAGTAGTGTTTTGTGTTATACCTCTAGGTACTGGACTGTTTTTACCTCAGCCTGTGGGAGTTGCATTCTTTCAATTTTCCTCCCCATTCCTCTGGGAGCAGGGGGAGGAAAGGAGGAAAGTGAGCCAACGGCTGCGTGTGTCTGGATTACCAGCTAGGCTTAAACCATGGCATGTTCATACATTTGACAAATCCATGGATCATTTTAGTGATCTTCACAGAAGTTCTGCATCATGGTAGAAGAATCAAGAAGATTGTTTTTTTTCAGGTATTTTAGGAAATATAAGGGATGACTTTTTCGCAATCTAAAAATGCCTACAAAAGATAGCCCTGATAGTAAGAAGCCATTTGCCAGGTAAGGAACACAGTCAGTGAACAACTGAAAATGGATATTATCAAAAAACTGCATGAGAAATATCATGCAGCATTGCAGCAAAAAGCTATGGCAGATTCTCTGTTTTCCATTTCTTCTAATTTCTTTCGAAGATGGATGTGTTTCTAAACATCTTGCTATAAGTCAAAGTAACCATGGCTTGACAGCTGCAGGTCTTTGGCTTGGAAAAAAATCCAGACTAGACGGTCCAAATCATCCCTCCTAGTGTTAAAAATCATAAATACAAAAACTGTATTTTGAAGATGAAGGAAAAAAGAGAAAGTCTCATGCTTCAGTTAATGAACTGGACTTAACTACAGCAGTAAGTAGAAATAACTTTGAAGTAATAGATCACTCCTAGGTGGTCTGCAGCACTTTTCCATGGTGCTTCTCACAGGCACAGTCAAAGGACTTCACTAGAGTAAAGAACGCCTTCTTCCATAACTGCACAGTACTGGCACACAGCCAGCAGTCTCAAATCCAATCTGCCTATGACACTGAGGGCATAAGCCCAATGTTTCAGTGCCCCTGACTTAATGGAAATACAATTTATTGACTGAGGGAATAAACCCATGTAATTTGCTGTATCTCTATCTTAATATGAAATCTACCCTCAGGCAAATATTCTAAGTCTCCAAATACCATCTTCAGCTACATAAATATCTCTTACATAGAAAATCATCAGTGTTTTCAGACAGTTAATGTCATAGATAAGTGGAATAGGTCACAGTGATGGGAAGCTTATCCAGGGAACTCTACTTTTATTCTTGTGGTGCAAGACATGACTGTATATCAATAAGCACATCCTATGAATGGTCTACTACAAATAAAATCTACAGATTTTTGAATCTCTTTCCAATTAACTTTAAAGAGTATGAATACCTGGGTTTATGAAAGCCAGGAACTTCTTGACTAACCTCATCTGCTTCTATGATCCACTTAGTGGATGAGGGAAAGGCTGTGGATGTTGTCTACCTAGCCCTCGTTAAACCTTTGACACCATTTCCCACACCATTCTCCTGGAGAAACTGACTGCCGAAGGCTTGGATGGGTGTACTGTTCACTGGGAAAAAACAGGCTGGCTGACTGGGCCCAAAGAGTGATGGCAAATGAAGTTAAATCGAGTTCGTAACTGATTACAAGTTGTTCAGTACTGGGGCCAGTGCTTAATATCTTTGTTGATGATCCGGATGAGGAGATCGAGTGCACCCTTACTAAGTTTGTGGACAGCACCAAGTTGGGTGGCAGTGTTGATCTAGAGGGTAATAAGGCTCTATAGAGGGATTTGGACAAGCTGGATCAATGCGTCAAGGTCAATTGTATGAGCTTCAACAGTGCCAGGCCCCTGCACTTGGGCAACAGCAACCCCATGCAGCACTGCACAAATGGAGAAGAGTGGCTGGAAAGCTGCTTGGTGGAAAAGGTGCTAAGGGTGTTGATCGACTTCTCATTGAATATGAGCCAGCTTGTGCCCAGGCAGCCAAGAAAGCAAGCAGCATCCTGGCTTGTATCAGCAATAGTGCAGCCAGAAGGGCCAGGGCAGTGATCATCCCCCTGTACTCAGCATTGATGAGGCTGCACCTTGAATCCTGCGTTCAGTTCTGGGCCCCCCACTGAGACAGAGAAATTGAGGTTCTGGAATAGGTCCAGAGAAGGGCTACAAAGCTGGTGAAGGATCTGGAGCAAAGGTCTTATGAGGAATGGCTGAGGGACCTGGAGGTGTTTATTCTGTGGAAGAGAAGGTTCAGGGGGACCTTATTGCTATCTACAATCTGCACGGAGGTTGTAGTGAGGTGGGGGTTAGTCTCTTCTCCCAAATAGCAAGAAATAGAAGAAGATAAAATGGTCTCAAGTTGTGCCAGGAGAGGTTTAGACTGGATATTAGGAAAAAAAATTTCACCAAAAACTCTGTCAAGCATTGGAACAGGGTGGACAGGAAGCAGCAGAGTCACCATCCCTAGAAGCATTTAAAAGACATGCAGATATGCTTAGGACATGGTTTGGTGAGGGACTTGGCAGTGTTAGGTTTATGGTTGGACTCAGTGATTTTAAAGGTCTTTCAAACCTAGACAATTCTATGATTCTGTGATTCTATAATTCTACAATTAGGAACCCTGAAAAAGTCATAAAAATAACCTAAAGAAATGTGCCTCAAGTGAGTCATACCTTTCCTTTTTACTCCATGGCTAACACTGCTTTTTCCAAACAAATTACTGGGTTGTGGGTTTTGATTTTTTTTTTTTTTTGTTTGGTTTGTTTTGGTTTTTTGTTTGTTTCTTTTTTTTTTTTTTTCTTTTAATTTTTGTTGTTGTTTAGTTTGTTCTGTGTTTTCTCTAGATCAATTAAACAAAAAATAATTAAAAAAAAATCATGGTTAAAAGCTAAAAGCAGAGAGGATATTTCCTCTTCAGAACACCTTTAAATGCAAATAAATCCAGGAAAATGTGTGTCTTCACAAGGTATTTTCTTTCATTCTCTTGTTTATATTTAGCTCTGGAATACTTTTTACATATATGCTTCTGAATTGCTTTATGATTAAGTTATCAACTCACGCCTGTTGACCCTCTTCCCTCAGGCTCTCAGGGGGCCTAATTGAGTCCAGTTTGAGCAGTGTAACCGTTCTGAATCAGCCTAGTTTATATCCTTTTCTGCTTAAGACAAGTATTGAGCTGCAGAGCCCAAAGTTTGCACCTTTCTTATGACAGGGTAATTACACACAGCAGAGAACTTTCAGATGAATATAGATGCTATGGAGTAAATTAGCATGTCAAGTGAAAGCAATCAAGATGTCAATATTGCCTTCATATCAACAAAAAAAAAAAAATGTGCTAAATGGAATGAAACATTAGGTGTCCATATAGGAGAGTTTACTGTTTCTAATCAACAGGCAAATATCCTTTCTCCAGAATTGCTGTGTTCTAGTCCTCCTCAGAATCATAGTGCTCCTACTCTCCATAAGGTCTTCTATATTGCCTCTCCTTCTGGCACACTTTTTTGCCACTCATCTTCATAAACAGTACTATGTTTCTTTCCCTTCCTCTTTCCTACTCTAACTTTCATGCTCATTTCTTGGCTCTAACAATTTTAGAATTAATACTGAAAAACTTTATAAAAATAATGGAGAGCTACTGCTTGTTTTGCCACCTTCCAGAATCAAGATTCTTTCCGTCATTACAGTTGTTTCCTTTGTTCCTTATTCTCTTTCTGGATATTTAGGAGCTGAACTAGGATACATTTAATTTAATGACTTGCCTGCTAAAATCAGTGTACTGATTTATACACTACAAGTAGAACAGCTTTAAAGCATTAAATAGCATTATGGCCTTGTTGAACAGATATAGAAATAAGCATATATTTAAATAAATATGTTGCTGACTTACCTTCATAGTTTTCAAATCAACAGATTGCTTGGGCCATAAATAAGAAAAAATAATCATATTTCATAAGGAAGTATTTGTTCTCCTACAGCATGGATCAGCAACTTGTGTAACTAGCTTACTGCTCACTGTAATAGGAAGAAGCAGCATATTCAGAATATTTTATTTAAATATGTTGATCTTTTGACATATAGTTAAAAAAAGGAAGAAATTCCAGGAGATCCAATGAAAAAAATCTTATATTTTACTGTAATTTTGCATATATCAACCAGTAACCAAACCAAAAATCTTTACAAATATATTAACACTTGATCTATTCATCATGTAAGTCTCAGATAAGACTCATAAGACTCATTCATGTATTGTTGATGAAAGTCACAGAAAGGCAGACTTTCATGTGACCTCCTTTCTCCCTCAATTATGGCAATGAAATTGTAAAACGAACATGTGAAGAATACTATATGATTTTTAGTGACATACATACACTTCTATTAAGTGTTTCTTTCACACCAAATACAGACTGATGAATGCTTATGCTGTAACTGGACAAGTCTGTCTTAGGCTGCTCTGTCCATTGGTTTGCCTACCTGCTAAAATAAAACAAAAATATTTTCTTGTCTTTTAAGTCCTCCAAAAGGCAAAGAAGCTGGGTGTTCAGTGCTTAAGGGATCTGTAAAGGTCTGTGGGTCATAGCAGCTGGTGTTATCATTACTGCAGGGAAATAATGCCTCATTTCTGCTTCATCCAATTATATATTTTATAGAGCCTAAAACCTAAAAGCCTTGTGGTTTCTGTTTACCTGAATCTTGCACCAATCAGTGGAGAGTAGTGATCTCCCTGAGAAATGTGATACTGTTAAGTAAAGAATATGCCTAGGAATTGTCCCAGAAGCTGTACGTATGCATCTGGACAAACACATGAATACTGAACATATATTTGGAAGACAGTGACTACATATTGCTGCTGGTTTTTGTGCAGTCTCTAAATTGGTCTCATACTGAATTGCAACTCCTTGGACACTCTAGGACACCACTAGCAAGTGGAAAAGGGATAATTCCCTTTGAATCCCAATTAAAGGTTTTTATAACCTTCTTAGAAGTACATCTCCTGACAAAGAAGTTCCATCTTTGCCTGGAAAAGGAAGTCCTCATACTTCTTGTCTGTCTTTTATGGTAGGTTCTCAAATATTTGTATTTAAAGTTGTAGGTTGTCTTTCTTATCCTTTTAGCTAGAAAATTATGCACAACTGCTTTTGCAGTTTTGGTCATGACAAGAGAAAAATAATAATGATGCTTTTCTCAAGAAGCAGTAAATAATGTTTAACCTCATTCACCACTTCAAGAAAACTTAA
Source organism: Bolborhynchus lineola (assembly GCA_025448015.1). NCBI lineage: Eukaryota > Metazoa > Chordata > Aves > Psittaciformes > Psittacidae > Bolborhynchus > Bolborhynchus lineola. The sequence goes on along the minus strand of JAOEHX010099215.1, from coordinate 6,174 downwards.
GAGGGAGAAAAAGTTAACAGTAAAAAGCAAATATTCTTACTGTAACTGTCCACTCTACCTAAACTCAGGAACATTCATTTCTCCTCCTCCCCTGAACCCTCTTTCCTCCTCTGGAGCCTCCACTGAATGGCAACCATGTGTCTGTTCAAAAGCATAGAGAACGTCAACAGGATTTTAATAATTGTGAATAGAAAGGCAAAAATCTGAAAAGAAAGATTGACTGCACAGATTAATAAGCATTTTCAAATTAATATCAGTATGCATTCAGGACAGTTCCATCATGATGGACATAACCGAGCTAATACTTATGGATTAAATGAAGAATAAAATTTAAAAAGAGAGAGAAAAAAAGAATGTGCCTAGTTTAACAGCAGCCAATCTACTACCATCAGTACAGAAAGGAGACTTTAAGAAGAGCTACAGAGAAGTTATGACTAAGAACTTCTCAGCTATTTATCACCTTTCTTATTTAGTCTTGCTATATTTCTGGCTGGTTGGGAATGCATTTATGACTGATGCATGTAGCGTATCAGCAGTTTTCACAGTGTATTTATAAAGTACTTCTAGTGGCTCATAATGGAATATTTTGCTTTTTGATAAAAAGAGTAATCCATCAACACAACAGGAAGAATGGCAACAAGAGAAAACATTTGTTCAGAAAGCTTTTAAATGATGCTGTTTGTTCATATTAGCATTTTCTTTTTCTTCTTGCTATGTCTACCCTTCTTCCAGGAGGACCAAATCAAGCAATTACACAGCAAAAAAGAATATGTTACCACACAGTTTTTTTATTACCAAGGGAATTGGCAGGGGATGATTTGCAAAACTGCTGAGCTCCTGTAGCAGCTGATGTCTCCAAAACTGTTTTACCTTGGGCATATGATAAGTGGTGCTGTAGTAAATATTCAAAAAAAGTGTGTTGTCTGTGTATCAAATAAGATTACCCAAATTAGAAACTGTTGGCCTTTCTCTGCTTATTTGTAAAATGGATTAATACAGCCAAATATTTTACAGGAATAATGTGAAAATATATGTATTGGTGTCTGGGTCATACTTGGTTAGTATACTGGCAGGCATAATCTTCCACATGATAGTATTGCTGTGTACACAGCAAGTTTTCAAATAGCATGCAGAAACTGTGATGATCAACAGAATACAGCACAGCTTCTCACTGATGTGAATCCATCTATTCAGGAGACAGAGATGTGGGAAAATGATCTCAGAACAGTTTTTCCCATGTACACATCTTGTAGTTTCATAGAAGGCTTTAAACTCCTAAACTATTGTGTAGTAACTCACACAAAAATAACAATGAGCAAAAGCTGAAGGACAGAGAAAAGGGTTCTTACAAAATATATGGAATTAACAGGAACATATAAAAAAAATGATAAAATCTTGATGATATTATGTGCTCAGTAGTAAGTCTAGCTGCACTCAGTAGAAATAATCGTGAATCCCACAGATTCTTCTGTATATGATTCTAAAAGCAAAATAAACCAGGGTCCAGAATATAGCTCTCTGAAATACCAATACTACAGTATCTTATGCAAATCTTTTTGCTCGACTTCCCTCACTGTTAAAAAGTGATCAATGATACCCACTTTGGTATGGCCTTCTGTATTCAGTATTTACTAAAAAGGTGTGAGAATGAAATTTTCAAATTAAATGTATAAGAGCTGAACCATGGTCCTTGGCCTGTGGAAAGAGCAGAACAAATCCAGAAGTTTCTTCTTTTGAAGAACGAAGTGGCAAGTCATCCAGATTACATGTGGACATCTCTAACTTACTATTTAGGACTTTTTTTTTTTTTGAACAAGATTCTAATATTTACCCCTGGATTCCCAAGAGTATTAAATTATTGTGCCAGCATCACACCAAATTTGTTCATTTTTCATTGTTAAAGAATGATGAAAACAGGCTCTTTAGGAAACACAGGCCTGGTAGGTGGGGAGGGGGAGTTGCCATTTATGTTAGGGATAGGCTGGAGAGTATGGAACGCTGTCTGGGGACAGGTGAGCAGTCAACAGAGACTTCGTGGGTCAGGGTTAAAGGGAGAACAGCGATGGGAGACATTATTGTGGAGATCTGCTACAGATCGCCTGACCAAGAGGACTCTGAGGATGAAGCGCTCTATAGACAGATAGGAACAACCTCACGCTCACAGGACCTTGCTCTCATGAGGGACTTCAACCACCGTGACATCTGTTGGAGGGATGGTACAGCCTGCAACAAGCAATCCAGGAAGTTCCTCAATTGTGAAGAAGACAACTTCCTCCTGCAAGTAATAGAGGAGCTGACAAGGAGAGGTGGTGTGCTTGACCTCATGTTCACCAACAGGGAAGGGCTGGTTGGAAATGTGACGCTCCAGGGCAGCCTTGATTGCAGTGATAATGAGATAAATTCGAGATCTGCAGGACAGTGAGAAGAGCGTGCAGCAAGCTCACTGCCCTGGACTTCAAGAAAGTAAATTTTGTCCTCTTCAGGAACATTCTCAGTAAGGTTCCATGGGATATAGGTGATATAGGTGGACCACTCGGTAGATAAAGACCTGGCTGGATGACTGCATGCAGAGAGTTATGCTCCATGGCTCAATGTCTAGCTGGAGGCCAGTAACAAGTGGTGTCCCTCAGGGATCTGTGTTGGGACCAGTCTTGTTTAACATCTTTGTTGGTGACATGGACAGTGGGATTGAGCATGCCCTCAGCAAGTTTGCTGATGACACCAAGCTGGGTGGTTCGGCCGATATGCTAGAGGGAAGGAATGTCATCCATAGGGACCTTGACACGCTTGTGAGGTTGGCTGGTGCCAACCTGATGAAGTTTAACCATGCCAAGTGCGAGGTCCTACACCTGGGTGGGAGCAATCCCATGCACATGCACAGCTACAGGTTGGGCAGAGAAGAGATTCTGAGCAGCCCTGTGGAGATGGACTTCGGGGTGTTGGCCGATGGAAAAATGAACATGAGCCGGTAGTGTGCACTTGCAACCCACAAAGCCAACCATATCCTCGTCTGCATTAAAAAGAATGTGATCAGCAGGTCAAGGGAGGTGATCCCATCCCTCTACTCTACTCTCGTGAGACCTCACTTAGAGTATTGTGTGCCGTTCTGGTGTCCTCAACATAAAAAGGACATGGAAGTGTTGGAACAAGTGCAGAGGAAGGCCACAAGGATGATCAGGGGACTGGAGCACCTCCCATATGAAGATAGGCTGAGAAAGTTGGTTCTGTTCAGCCTGGAGAAGAGAAGGCTGTGTGGAGACCTCATAGCAAAGTTCCAGTATCTGAAGGGGACCTGCTGGGGAGGGACTCTTCATTAGGGACTGTAGTGATAGGGCAAGGAGTAATGTGTTTAAACTTAAACAGAAGTTTAGATTGGATATGAGGAAGAAATGCTTTAGTGTGCAGGTGGTGAGGCAGTGGAATGGGTTGCCCAGGGAAGTTGTGAATGCTCCGTCCCTGGAGGTGTTCAAGGGCAAGTTGGACATAGCCTTGGGTGATATGATTTAGTGTGAAGTGTCCCTGCACATGGCAGGGGGGTTGGAACTAGATGATCTTAAGGTCCTTTCCACCCCTAAGTATTCTATGATTCTATGATTCTAATTCATGTATGTGTAATTATTCTACATGTGTCCCACGGTATAATATCTGCATTTTTAAATACTGTTTGTAAGCTCTCTGCCCTGTGGACAGATGTGACTATCAAATTCAATGCCTGCAGCACAGCACATTTGCTGACCTCCAGCAAGCTCTGACTTTTTTATGTTGCAGCATTATTTTGTTTTATTATTTTATCCGAAGACAGAAGTCTGTGATCAGCAAAGTGATGCTTTTGTCTTAATCATTGTTCCCATATTTCTAATATTCATATTTTCAGTCTCCCAGGAATACCATTCACTGTTTCTTGGTATTGACAAAAAGCAATGAAATAATTTCAACCAAAACTCAATACACTAAAGCTGATAGTCCAGTTGTACTAGCAGCAAAAAATAATTTTTTTCTGTGCTTGTTTAATTCTATATAATTCTAAGGTTACAGCGTATAAAGCTGTCACATTAGGTGTAGCTCTATTTAACTCAGGAGGAATACTTTAAAATATCAGACACTGAATTTTCAAAATCTGGAGGAAAGCATTTTCTTTATCCTTATTACCAGATTCTAGCAGATTTGACCTGTGATAAAATATGTCAGTCATCAAAACCATGTCAACACACTAAAAAAAATGACAAAAAAAGGAGGTTGAAGCCTGACACCAATATATATGAAATTGGAATAATGTAATTGAAATTAATGAATTAAAGCAGTCTGTCCATAGTGTCTTAGAAGGGAAAAGAGGAAGTTAAAACACTTCCAAAATCACCCCTGAAGAAGATACGGGTATGGAAATGATCTTTACAATGCAGTGAATTCAGCAAGATGTCTTCAGATATCAGAAGTCAGAGGCCTTAAATTTAGAATGGTTATAGAATAAGTTCTGTATATTTTTTTGTAAGCGTATGTGCAGTGTAATGACAATGACTGAAACATTATGATGACTATGACTTTAATAATCTCTTGCAGAGAGATCATATTACACATTTTTACAATTTCTTCTTTGTACGAGTTTCTCACAAATATTAAGTGTAACGATCAAAAATTTAAACAGAATATATTTATAATATGCATAATATAGAATGATATAGATGTAATTTTAATATAATTTCTTTATAATTTAGAGTATGATGACACTGCATTGTGAAGTGCCAGTTAAGAGAATAAGAAAGATTTACATTCTCAAATTTGGGCATTACATATTATGTAGTTACTTGAATACCAGGACAATGTCTGAAGTCAGAATATTATGCTTATCACTGTTCTCATTTAAGATATTCGTATAGCTGTAAATTTCTAGATAATGATGAACCTACAAAATCCAATTCACATGGCCTTGACAAACAAAATTTTTGAGTCTGGCATAGATAAGCAAAAGACCTACCACAATACAAAGACTTTGAATCATTTGAATCTTTCATGTTATCTTTCTAAATTTTATTATATGTAATGTGTATAGGTAGTACTACTCAATTAAAAGTGGAGTGAGAAAGATTATAAAGTTTAAAATAATAAGGTTTTACATATTTTAAGTATCTTAAATATCTGAAGTAAAGAATTTGTGCCCTCCAAATTTTGCATTTGTCATCTAACAGCAAAGTAGATTTTGTCAAGTAATTAACAATGTATGTTTTAAAAAAACCCAAAAACTTTGAGCACTAATAATAAGCCTTGTACAGAGTGGTCCAATTGGTGTCCAATAGTCATAAGATATTTCTTCTGCCAGTACAGCAAAATAAACCATCTTCTTTATTTTTAGAATTTCTTTGTTAGTTTGGTCAGTAGGTGTCTTTGGCAGTGAGAGCAAAAGAATTTAGGGAATAGTTCTTCTAATAGTAACCTTAGGCATGTATTGCATGATATGCAAAGAAATCTCTTTTGCCACCATGAAGACCAGAGAGCTGATTGCAGCCTGCCCCAAGAAAGCAAAACATTCTCTCTTTAGTCTGATATAAACATTTCCAAGTCACTTTAGTAATTACTAAAAAATGGTTATTACTTGTTTGAAAAAGATGCCTCCTTTCTAACATAATGCCTCTGGACCAACCTATCTTGTTAGATAAGCAATTTTGAATTAGAAATAAGGAAAAAAAATCTAATATAACTGCATATGCATACTATTGAAGAAACAGGTAACATTGTCAGTTTAATAGGCATTTAATTTACTGTGTGCTTTACAGACATTTGCTTAATTTAAAAACATAGATAATTTCTACTTATCTTGGTACTTTATTCTGAGACTAAATAAATATGAATATTAAAAATTATCTGCTTATTTGCACCCATTTAATTCCATAAATATGATTTTATTTTCTTCAGTGGTTCCGAGGTTTTAAGAGCACTTGAGAAGTGCTCATACCTTCAATTATAAAGATATTATTGTGTTTCATGATGGATAGCTTAGATCAAATACATTTATATAGCAATAGTTTTACAGCTGCTATATATTGATACAATTTACTCAGTCACAACCAATTTTATTGATGTCCTGGGTTCGGCAGTAGCAGTCGTTTTTCTCCTTCTTGGTCGTTGGTGTGGTGCTGTGTTTGTTATTTATTTATTTTTTATTTTTTTACTTGACTTTAA